>PVLD010010091.1:0-72784 GCA_004027595.1 Dinomys branickii | reverse complement strand
GTTTGGCTTGTTGCTCTTTTTCTAAGAGTTTGAGGTGTATCAATAGGTTATTTATTTGCTCTCTTTCTATTTTCTTTGTATATGATTTCATTGCTATAAATTTCCCTCTGAGGACTGCTCTCATTGCATCCCACATATTCCGATAGGTTGTACTTGCGTTTTCATTTATTTGTAGGTAATTTTTAATTTCTCCTTTAACTTCTTGTGTGACCCATTGGTTATTCAGTAGGTTGTTGTCTAATTTCCACATGTTTATGTGGTTTTTGGAGTTCTGTTTGTCATTAATTTCCAATTTTATTGCATTGTGGTCCGATAATATGCATGGGATAATTTGAATTCTTTTGCATTTAGGTAGATATGCTCTATGGGCTAGAATGTGGTCTATTTTGGAGAAAGACCCATGTGCAGCTGAGAAAAATGTGTATTCTGATGCTGTGGGGTGGAGCACTCTGTGTACATCTACTAACTCCATCTGTTCACACTTTTGGTTCAGGTCTGTTATTTCTTTGCTGAGTTTCTGTCCGGTTGACCTGTGTCTTTGCGTCAGAGGGGTGTTTAAGTCCCCTATTACAATAGTGTTATTAGTTATTTTATTTTTTACGTCTGTCAAGATTTGACTTGTAAAGTTAGGTGCTCCATTGTTTGGTGCATAAATGTTTAGGATTGTTACCTCTTCCCTTGTAGCTTTCCCCTAACTAGTATGTAGTGGCCTTCTTTATCTCTTTTGATTGCTTTTGGTTTGAAGTTTACCTTGTCTGCAAACAAAATAGCTACCCCTTCTTTTTTCTGG
Organism: Dinomys branickii; assembly: GCA_004027595.1. NCBI lineage: Eukaryota > Metazoa > Chordata > Mammalia > Rodentia > Dinomyidae > Dinomys > Dinomys branickii. The sequence goes on along the minus strand of PVLD010010091.1, from coordinate 71,994 downwards.
GGACCTGTTGCATGGAGAGTTGTTTTCCATCCTTTAACTTTCAGCCCGTGGATTTCCTTTTGAGTAAAACGTGTTTCCTGTATACAGCATATCATTGGATTGTGTTCCTTAATCCAGTCTTCCAGTCTTTTCCTTTTGACTTTTGAGTTGAGGCCATTTACATTAATGGTTATCATGGTTATATGTTGGCTTATTCTAGTCATGTTATTTACTTGAAGTTTTCCTTCTTTTGCTGACTGTTTCATTATTTGTTCTGTTTAAGGAGTTATTTCTATAGCTGTTCTTGGGATTGTGGTCTCTTTTTACTCTGTCTAGAATATCTTTTAGTGCTTTTTCCAATGCTGGTTTGGCACTCATGAAGTTCTTCAGTTGTTTTTGTCGTGGAAATATTTTATTTCTCCATTGAATTTGAGGGATAATTTTGCAGGATACATCAGTCTGGGTTGGAAGTTGTTTTGTCTCAGAATCTGTAGTATCTCGCTCCAAGCTTTTCTTGATTTCATGGTTTCCATTGAGAAATCTGCTGTGATTCTGATGGGCTTTCCTTTATAGGTGATCTGTTTCTTTTCTCTAGCAGCTTTTAATATTGTGTTCTTTTGCTGGATATCTGGGATCTTGACTATTATATGCCTGTGTGTGTTTTTCTTTGGGTTATGGGTAATTGGGGTGCTATATGCCTCGCTTAACTGAACTTCAGTATCTTTTACCTTGTTTGGGAAATTTTCTGCTATTATTTCATCAAATATTCCTTTTATATCGTTTGTGAGATCTCCTGCTGTTTCACACACTCCTGTAATTCGAATATTGTTATGTCTTGCCTCATCTTGCAGCTGTTGGATTGACTTTTCTTGTGTCTTTGATGATATCATGAGATTCTTCCTTTCACGCTCATAAGCTGCCATGCTGTCAAGTTCTGAAATTCTATCTTCGGTTTCATTTAAACGGTTTTGCATGCTTTCAGCGTTAGTTTTCAAATCCTGGCATTCTCTTTGTACCTGTTTCATTATTGGTAATTCATTCCTAAATTGCTCTTGTAACGTTTCCATTTGTTTCCTGTTTTCTTCTAGTCTTTTGTCTATTTCTTCTCTATGTGAATGGAACATTTCTTCCATCATTGTTTTCAGCTCGTTTTTTGTCTGAGAAATCATTGCTGGTATGTGGCTTATTTCTGCTTTAAGCTCTTTTATGGCCTGTTGGAGTTGTTTCATTTCGGATGCAATCGTTTCATAACTTGAAGGTATGTGGCTTCCTAGTCCCCTTTATCTTCACATTCAAAACTTGTTCTGGGTGGGGTTGAGTTTTGAGAGTGCGTTTTGTTCCTCTGTTTTCCCATTTTTGGGTATCAGATTCAAAATGTGGAGCTATAAATTCCCCAGGCAGTTCAGCAGGCAAAGGTCTGCTGCAGAGGCTGCTCCAATGATTCCTTCTCTTTGAGAGAATGTCCCTTAAGCTGTCTGCTGAGATTTCCGCTTCTACTCCCTACCCCGAGACCCGGCTGGGGCGTATAAACAGCTCGCCGCCCCAGGAGTCTTGCAGACAGGCCACTCAGGTGTTCCTCCCTGGGTGGAGCTCCTTCCCCCCTCCCAAATCCCGTTGGGGCGCCTGGCTAGCTCTTCCTATCCTGGAGATCCCGCAGTCCTTAAAGCTGCTTTGATGTCACTCGGTGGGCAGAGAGCTTCTTCCCGATTCAGGAAAAACCGGTTAGAGCACCCACTTAACTCACCCTGGGATCGTGCAGACAGGAATGCCGTTCAGATGTGTCTCCCTGGATCGAGCTTTTTCACAATTCAGAAATCCTGCCGCTCTCAGCTGCTCCAGTTCATGCGGCGCCGGCTGCGGGGGTGGGGTACTGAGTGGGATCCCGGACCGCTGCCCAGATTGGCGCCGTCTGTCCCAGTAGCGCGTTCTCTGAGTTTCCTCTGCTCCACTGCCTCCAACAAATCCTGGTTACAGCCGCCTCCGAGCCGGTCCGGTTCAGGAGCTGGAGGCGTCCTTCCCTCCGCAATCGCTCTCTCGGCTGTACGCGATTTGAACCGAGCTGTGGCCCAAGCGCAGCACCGATCCCTCGGGCACCCAGCTCTCAGGATCCGCCCACTTCTCGCCGCCCAGCTTGTCAGCCAGCCCTTTAATGCTCAGGCCACGGAGAGCAGCCCGATCAATTGGAATTTTGCATCCACGGACCAGGCACCCGCGCGCAAAGGATCGGTCTCTGGGAGAGATTCCCTCTGCCGCTCACCTGATCGCCATCTTCCCGGAAGTCCTGGTTGACTTCTTGATGATAGCCGTTCCTTCTTCCAGCGCCGAGGACCGCCCTCCGCTCAGCCCCCTCAACTCATGCTCGGTCTGCCTCGCAAGACAGCGGGCTCCGCTCCTGGTCCTGGGCCGGAGGGTCCATGGTGGCCGGGCACGCGGTGACGCGTGTGGCTGGGGATCCTGAAGCACAGCGCCCACTCCCACAGCTCCGCCTCGAGCAGTCCTCTTCTTTTTTGATCCCCTCTGTTCCCTTCAACTCTTCTTCTCCTCCTCATTTACAAAGCTTTGTTTCCATTTTATTCTTCTTTAATCGTTTTATACTTTTCCTTCCTTCCTTTCCCCCCTCATCCTCCCCTAGTTCTCCTTTATTTTGAATAATTTCTCCTTATTTCACAATACCTACTATACACTTTGGTCTTTATCTACCCTTTCAGGTTCTCACACCAAAGAAAGAGATGCTATTTTAAAATGAAACATTGAGATAAAATCTAGCAAGTATACAAAACACTTGTATGATGTAAAACTAATCAAACAAGATCTAAATAAGTAGAGAAGCATTACATGTTTATGGAAAATCAATGTAGTAAATATATCAGTTCTGCATGAAGTGATTCATACTAAAGTCCCAGCAAGACTTTTCTAAATGTGGCAAGATTATTCTAAAATCTAAGTGGCAATCATTATATCTATAAGATACTCTTGCCAGGGGATAATACTAACTTTTACTATGTAGCAACAGGAATTAAGGCAATGCACTCTTAGTTGAAAGACAAACACATACATTAGTAGCATACAATAGAGAGCTCAGTAGACCTCATAAATAGATGCTCAAATAATTTTAATAAAGTTTCAAGAGAAACTCAGTGGAGAAAGGTAGATGTTTTGATTGGTTCTGGAATAATTAGACATCCATAGGCCAAAAATAAATGACCTAGACATCTTATCTCATACCAAAATTATTTCAAAATGTATAACAGACTTAGATGTAAAACTTTTATTTATAATATTCATAGAAAACCATAACACAGAAAGAAATCCTAGAGATCTAGCACAGTAAATCATCTGCAAAGACTAGTTAGACTGGACATTTAAAATGTGACCATAAGATAAAAAATTAGGAAAATAGACTCCATCAGAATCAAAAACTTGGGGTAAATGAACATATGTACATACAAACTTTTACTCTGCAAAAGACTCAGTTAAGATGATAAAAGACAAGCTACCAAACAGGAGAAGATATTTGAAAACCACATATCCAACAAGAGAATCTTATCTAGAATGTAGAATGTACAGAGAACTCTCAAAATAAGGCAAAGTTAGGAGGGTCACAAGTTCAAAGCCAGCATGGGCAATTCAGCAATATTTTTCAAACTGAAAAATAAGAAGAATTAGGGATGTGCCTCAGTGGTAAAACTGGGTCTGATCCTGAGTTTCACAAAAATAAATAAAAACAATCAACCAAACAAACAAAAAAGACATTCAAGTGTAAGATCCAACTACACAGTAAGTGAAAGACAATGATGAGCTATTGTACTACAAGTAACAGACAAATGATAGATAAGCCATGAAAAATGCCCAGGGTCACTCTTTTAGAAATGCACATTGAAATCCCAGCAAAATGTTATCACACTTGTCAACATAGCTAAGGTATAAAAAAGATAATTAAAGCATCAAATACTGGCAAGAATGCACAGAAAATGTGTCACTCAGCTGGGCTAGAAAACAGCTTAACAACCTTTTAAAAACTATGCAACCACTGTATCATATACCAACTGCACTCGTCACACTTACCCCACAAAATAAGAATTATGTATGAACTCTTTGTTGCAGCTTTGTTCAAAATAGCTAAAAACTAAAAACACCTCTGCAAACCTTCAATGAGTATGTATGTGTTTAAACAACCTGTATGTGTGATGCCATAGAGCCCCATTCCACAATTAATAAGGGGCAATCTGTTGATATATACAACATTATATACTCTCTAAGAACTACACTGAAAGGGGGAAGACAGCTAGTTTCAAAGGATTATTTACTGTATGGGTTTTTTTATACAACATTCTTGAAATAACGAAATTACACTAATGGAGAACCAGTTAGTGATCACCCAAGTTAAGAAGGAGGAGACGAGCAGGAAAAAAAAAAAAAAAAATCTATAAGAGCAGCATGAAGAAGCTTCGCGGTGATCAGAATACTCTATACTCTGACGTCTGTGTGAACATCCTGGTTGCAGAATCCTGCGATAGTTTTACAAGACGGTACCATGGAGGGAAATGAGTAAAGAATACACAGGAACTCTGTTGGTTTTCACAACTGCATGTGAATCTATGTGCCTCAAAATAAAAAGTGTGATTTTAAAAACTAGCTCAACAAAGTGGATAGCATCTTTTATTTGAAAAAGGTATAAAAACCATAAAGAAAGAAAACTATGCTGCTTCTTTCCAAAATGTAAGCCTAACAATGTAAAATGGAAAGCGAACTGAAAACACTGAAGAAACGGCATACACAAGCAAAGAGTAATCTCAAATGTTGTATTTGAACAACCATTTAAATTTTCAAAATAAATTATTGCACATAGTGATAAAATAAGTCAGTTATGCAAAAAGAAAAGAATGTAATTAATTCACAGGTACAGAAATTGATGGTGAAAAGGTGTAAAAACATATAAAAAATAATTTTAAATTTTGTACAGAGCCAGAGTAAGAGTTCATTCAAGACAGTCAAAGTTTAAGTAGACAAGGATTGTTTATTTTCATCAAATGATGTAGTAATTTAAGTAGGATATTGAAAAGGAAAAATTAAATCCATATAATACCTTAAATTTCTAAGATAAAGCGAGCATTTTAGTATTTATATACTGGGATGTGTTCTCTGTGTGTGTGTGTGTGTGTGTGTGTGTGTGTGTGTGACTGTATATTTGTATAATCATATCTACACTCACAAAGAGCATCATAGTTCAACCGAAGCCATATTTTACCAGACCTGCCTCAACAGCAAGTCATTGCAGAACTAGATCAGGACATTACTGCACTAACTTTGGAAATATATACATATGCATAATATCTTGGTTAAATTTTAGTACATGTGCTGCACGTATTGGTTAAACTGAGTTATTGCCACTAAGTGGTCATTTTAATTTATAATATGAGATCACAGGAGAAGAAGCAGCATTGCACAAAGAACAGATACTAATTGGTGGGTTTGAGTGAATAGACCAAGTTAATTTGCCTGGTCAATTCAATCAAAATCTATTGTGTTGCCGCAAGTATTTCTTAATGTTTTTAGAATTGTAGGCATTGTAGATAATGCTTTCAGCTTTTAAAAAATATATTAAATGCTTCAGAAATTTAAAATTCTTCTTTGATCTTTTAGCAATATCTTGTGTTTTAAAGAATAAAGAAGGAAGACAGCATTGGCACATTACATCTCACATGTCCTTCTTGCAGGTAACTACTGAGTTCCACCTCCACGGTCCACCCCAACTTCAAACACCCTTGCTCAGGCTTTCCTCGTTACATGTAAAAGCTACTACAACCTCCTACCTGGTCTCTTCCTCTATTTCTCCTCCACTGCATTTTAAGATTGTATTTCTTTTTCCAACTCAGGACTGCACCTTGATTCTTTACTCTTAACTCCTGAGCCCTTCATAGTCCATTCAGTCTCCCTCCTGAACTTTGCTTCCTGAAATTCACCTCCACACACAGTTCACCCCAACTAAACAAGTGTCCTCACACGCCCCTGAGGTTACCCACATCTGTCTTCCTGTGTGCGGTTCCCCAGCCTGAAGATCTTCCCTCACCAACCCCGTCACATTCTCCAACTATCCTCTGATTTTCTCGCTTCTCACAGCTCAGGACCCCTCAAGGCCACCATCACCACTGAGCAGCTCTTCCAGCTTCCCAGCCTACAGTTAACAGGTGATGCTGAGTTATACCCAGAAGTAGAGGCAGTCATTAGGTCTTTAACTGTTCTCATATTCACTCATCTGCTCACATCTACAAAAATATATTGAGCACTCAATTCTGTATAAGTTACTTTGCTAATTAAAGCCATTTTCCTTAGTTTCCATTCTGTAAGTGTATATCTGGCAGATAAAATGGTCTGTGCCTTATCTTCTCTTCCAGACTCCTGTGTACCCAGTGGTGTAGCTGATATAGCATCACTATTAGCATGGACAATATCAAGCATCAGTTGAGCTGCTTCTGCTTATTGTGAGTACTTTCCCTGGCCCTGAAACTCAAAGATGGAAGACATAGCCCTGCGGTCCCAGTTTAGGCAGTGGGGAAAATGTCACATGAACAGGGTGCGGTAGGATCTTAGGACTTGGAAGCAGGAACAATCGCAAAGAGAACATGACAGAGATGTCAGGGTCCTTAGTGTTTCATGTTTTTGTAGTGCACCCTGTAGCGGTCCACGCAGATCCCCTTCTTGAAAGCTAATGCTGGTGAGAATATCACTATCAGTTGCTTTGTCCCTCAGTGTGAATGATCCTTAGCTGCAGAGAACTGGGCTGCACACACTGGCCATCTCTTCCCAGAAGCGGCCCACAGCCAACACCTAGCTTAATCAGGGAAATGAAAACCCAGGCTCCTTCGTCTCCATGTGAGACAACTCAGAAGTACCAGCCAACCTCAGAACTCCTTCTCTGGTTGGCAGAGGCCTCACTGGCAACTGAACTGCTGTTCCGCTTCTCAGCCCCCCACTCCGCCTTGTTACTCCTTTCGGTTACCTCTGAAGACTACTCCGCCCTGAAATGTCAGCATGCCAACCCCACCTCTCGCAGTCTGGTTCCATGAAGCCCAGCTTGTGTTCACGTTTTAAACCTCTAAACTCTCTGGAGTGCGCAGGGATGTTCAATTTCCATCTCCTACAAAAGAAGCACTGAAGAGTAGACAAGAGAAATTCTAAAATCATGCATCTAGAAAACAGTGCGGCCAGGACTGGGAACCCCGACTATCTCAACTGCGCCCAGTGTTCTTACCCTAAACAGTTTGGAAAGTGCATGGGTTCTAAGGAAAGCATTTGAACATACACAGTAATACAAAACTTGAGCCTCTGCGAGTCCATCAGTTACTAACAGTGCAACCTTGAACAAATCACACAGCCTCTCACCACTTCAATTTCTTAGGTGGCCCTGTGTGTATAAAATGGACAGCAGAATGCCTCCTCACAACATATTACAAAGAATAATGGAAATAGGGAGGGCATTGTGTGCCGTTCTTGTGGGGGAGTTAGTATTGTACAGAGAGTAGGAAACATTTTAGGAATGTTTTCCTAATCATCCCATTGCAACCAACCATTCCCTTTGATTATCTAATTTCTCTGGCATCACATTACACTGGCTATGTACATGTATTACCCTTTAAAATGCACTGTATTTGGCAGCTGTGCTGTCGTTCGGATGCAATACCGCACACTCACAGCTCACAGGGAGAGAGCTCTGCTTTACCTCACGGTTTCAGAGGATTTGATCCATGGTCAACAGCTCCGAGGCAAGAACAGCATGGTGGAAATGTGCAGCAGAACAAATCTGCGAAGTCCTCAGACAGCCAGAAGCAGAAGAGGGGAGCAGTGCTGGAGAGGGAGGATCCAGGAAGCAGGTACGGTACCCAACATTACAGCTCTGTGATCCACCCAGACACACCCAAAAGTTAATTCCCAAGCCAATCAAGTTGACAACGAAGCTGAACTGTCACATGTATTAACTGTAGTTTTTACAGTTATAGACCTTATTATATAGCTATTGGCTGCAATTCGCGAATAGTGCTTCCTTCTACTCTCCTCGTATCCCAGATCAGTAAGTGCCAGAGTACAGGGGGCATTAATGTACAGTAAGTATGCTGATAAATGCTGCATTAGCAGATGTCTGTGTTTACTACCTCTGCCCAGGAAGTTGTCACTTTAAAGACAGAAAATACAGAATTCACCATGAGAGCAGGTTTTTGTGAAAGACATAGAGGAAGTACAAGTAAGGGAACAGTGAACTGAAACATACAATCTGCCTGACAGAAGAATGTAGACCTAAGGATGAAGACTCTACTGGTCAATCACTTATCCTCATAGCTAAGAGGAAGGAATGGAACAGTGACCCGAAGAGCCACTCCAAGACTTCATTTCTGGAAAGCATGAAAACCGGAAGGCCAGGAGGAGAGACCCCCACCCCGTGAGTGCGCACTTAGGAGCATTAATCTCAGGCAAGTCGGAAGTAAAGATTTGCTGAGATGGAGGATGGGGTGGAAATGCTGTTGTAGGGAATGTGTTAAGGAGTCAGCAGAAGAATTGTGAGCCGCTGTAAAATTAGAAAGCATGACTTTGTACAGTTCTGTTCAGAATAGTTTTGTGATTTTCAATAGCAACATTCAACAGCCCAGCTGTGCGGTGAGAGAAATAACATTGCAAAGATGACCCTGGGTGGGAAAATTCTCTTCCCTGATTGATTCCTTGTGCGTGTTCATAGCTTTAAATATGTATGAGAAAGTGTCAACTAATTAGAAATATTGACATATTGAATACTAGACCTTGTCCTCCAGTTAGAAAGCTGGGTAGCAAAGCTCCTAAGAACAAATGTTCTACTAAGTAATAGTTTTATGGTTGAATCCAGTCCCCACTCCAATTAGCTGCTGGGAGCATTATTTAACTGTATTTATGCAATATTGTGTAATACATACATCTCTCATTGTAAGAATTAAATGAGATAGTGCATGAGCATTTTAACAGTGCTCATAAATGCTGAATAATGTTAGATAATAGTAAATGGAGAGAAAAGTTGGCACTCACAAGAATAAGTATTATTTGTTTTATAGCTTATTAGATTATAAAACTAGGTCTCCCCACAATTTATATTCAAATAAAATTACCTGTTTATTGTTTATTCCCAAGAGACTTTCACTGTTTGGGCTAATTATTGCCCAAACACAGTACAAAGAATATAGTAGGAATAAATTATCTAGTCAGTTTCTTATGTCTCTTTTTGTAAGTAATAGACTAACTAGTTAATTATAGTTTATTAGATTATCAACTAGCTTCTTCCCAGTTTGTTTCTCACATCACTGAGCTAGATCGGTGATCATAGAACCACTTTGTTAGGAACTTAACTTTATGTGCCAGATTATAAGCTATCACATTGATTTAAACACACACACACACACCAGCAAAGCAAACAACTCATTTGAATCCCTTCACATAGAAGTCTTTCCTTCCCCAACTAAAAGATAAGCTGCCACTAGGTTAGCATTGTTTAACCACGCAACTATTCATCTTCTAGTGCCCAGTTTAAAGAAAAGATAAATCATAATGTTTTCACTGAAACAGTCTTCCTTTGTCAACAAGAACTACCCTTTCCTCCCACTTATGTGCCTCCTCACTACTACCCATAATCGCTGCCCATAGTCACCACTTTGATTTCCCTCCACAATCTGACACCTCTATTATATTTTTGAATCCCTCTACAACATTCACCCAGCCATGTAACCAGTGACATGGAAAGTGGCCATTTGACTTTTTGCATTTGTCCTGAAACTGTGGGTAGAATACCTAGAAAAATATTTGTTTGGTCACATTACCACGTTCAAAGCAAAACACTCTAAAAGTATGTTTTATTAGTATAAAAAAATTGTGAAGTGGTAACTGGACCCCGGTGGGCAGGCATAGCTGGGAGAGGAAGGGACTATGTTTTGTGTTAACTGGTGTGGATGGGTCAGAGTTTTCAGCATTGTGATCCGTGAGAAGCAACTAGAGTCCTTCACATCTGCTTTTGCAAACTGTTATTCACTGGAAACAGCTTCTTTAATTTAACATTGGTTGCCTATTAGAAATACTTGTTTATTTTCTTATGTCTCTTTTTGTAAGTAATAGATGCCACTTTAAAATGGCTAAGGCACCTTAAAGGTTTTCTGATTCAAACACTGAATGACCGTCTGTCTCTTCTGCAGAGAGACCTGTCCCCTGGATTTTCTGCCAGTGCTCAGGGGGTGGAATTTGGATCACAGGTGTCATGTGTATTCAGTTGTTTCTTCCCAATTTGTTTCTCAAATTCATCCTTAGGTATATCCAAATTTAGAGTAGCTTCTGTTCAAGAGTTAAATGTAATGAATTTCAAGGGTGCAATTAAAGAAATCCTTTTTAAAAGTAACTAATTCCATTCCCAGAAATAAATAATTTATTTATCTTATTGCTTTTATGCTAGAACCAAATCTCTGAACACAAAAGAAACATTAACACCCAAACTATTGATTTCGTTCCACTTCAGCTAAACCTCTAAAAACTTTGAACATTATATTACATTCATAAAAATGTATTGTGCGTGATTGCAACGCATATACCCTCATGAGTAATGTGATTTGGTCACTGACTAATAGAAAAGAAAAGTGAATACATAAAGCCACCACAGAACTGGTCACAAGTAGCAGAAATAAGGATGTTCTCAGGTGAAGGTGCTCTGGGGACATTAGTAGAATGAGTCCATTCTCACACGGTAACGGTCCACTCCGGAGGAGTTAGGTAAAAGATAGTAAAAACATATTCCTTACAGAAACAACCACATACACATGAAAAGTCATCAGCTTCAATATGCCAAAGATAAACCACAGTAATGTACAGAAAATTGCCTAGAGAAAGTTCAAGTATATGTCCTTTGTGGAAAAGATGTCGGTTCCCCAAAACATGAAGAGATCAGCTAATTTGTTTCCTTTAGAAGGACAATTATGAAATTTCAAAATGGAAGCTATAATATGTACGGTTTCAGGTCTTTGCAATGCTTCCGGACTATCACTAACCCAAATGAGAGCAACTGCCTTGGTGCACATGTGCAATCGCAGCATTTGTAAGGCTGAGGCAAGAGGATTCTTGTGAGTTCAAGACCAGTCTTGGCTATAAAGTGAGTTTAAGGCCAGCCTGAACTGCATAGTAAGATTCTGTTTCAAAAACCAAGAAACAAAGAAAGAAAGCGATTGTCCTAGTGGAATGATCAGTGAGGACTTTCCACACACAATGTGTTTGGAGAAGTGGACTTTTTTTTAGAAACAATAAACATTCTCAAATGGTTAAATAAGCATCATGCAAAGTCTACTGCGTGCCAAGTACCATATTCGATATTTGTGGAGACAGCCAGGAATATTACATTTTACAAAGGGAGGGTAAGAAACGAACAGAAGTAACTGTAGAACAAGGAAAAATATAAACATATTTTATTGGGGCTTTAAACAATGTATCATAGAAATAAACAAAGGAAGGTGTATTTAGTTCTAAATTCATTCTGGGGCTTAGGGGTGGTCTTCAGTTAGAGAGAGAGCTTATTTACTGTGAGTGGTTATTTTAAAGTGTTTCTTTTGTTATAATAAAAATAAATGTCATCCAGAAGGTGGCATAGATGTTAATAAATGTCTCAACTCAACCAAAACCTGAGGCAAGCAACTTCTTTTGGCTTGGAGCCGGAACACTTTGGGGCAGACTTGAAGCGAATCCAGAGGTTTTGTGCAGTCAGTGATGATGTCATCAGGTCTATTTGGCTAGTAGTGTTTGAATTTGCTTTTGGTGGACTGACCTAGATATCCGGGGCTAACCTGGATTTCCCAGGACCATCATCAAAAAACACAGTGATGATTTCTCAACTCACAGCACAGAGGTCTCTGAGGTCACAGACTCCACAGTGACTGTGGCTGAAACCACATGCATGTCTTTTGGCATACTGAAAACTCCCTCCATTGCATTTTGAGTATTAGCACATTTAAAATATTTCTTGTTGCCCAAGGATTTCTGAAGCACATGAAATTTACATGTAAAACTATTTTTATAAATACTCAAGCAATGATGCAATGGTGGAAAACACAAAGCTGTCTCCTTTGATGTCGTCTCAGCTTCTCCTCTCATTTCTAGAGAATAGTCACAGCAGTCTGCAGAAGGCTTGCTGCTACACAAGTTTTGAAAACAGAGGTTAAGTTGAAAAAACTGAGTTTGAGAGAATCTGTCGCCTAATATGCCAGTAAAAACCAACAACTGAATTTTTGAAAAGCTTCGACAGCCTTTTCCTGCTCTTTTTCCTAAGTGCTTAGTCTGCAGCTCTAACTGTAATTTGATAACTGCTTTCCTAATAGAATTATCAATACTTAATATTTACCACCAGTATGCCAAGTTAGATGGCCTGGCCATCTCCTCCTTAACAGGGAAAGAAAAAGGGACCAAGGCTTTGATGAAACAGAGAATCAACAGGAGCCTCCGTCCACCAACATCCCAGCAATGTGTTTTCTGTCTCAACAGAACTTCCATAAATTTGTAATTCACTTGGAAGAATATGATGTAGATAAGGGGAAAGAAAGGCATCTGGAAGACGTCTTGCCCAATAGTAACTTTCTGGAAGTTTCCTCATTTAGAAGTAATTTCTGGAAAATTTCTTGATTAATACAAATCCGTGAACAAACTTAAAAATGATGGCTTTGTTATTGCTTTGGCACAATATATTAACAACACTCTGAGCGCTGCCAAAACTCTGAGAGTTCTTTCATGCGGATTATGGTCTTGTTTACAATCCAGCTGCACTGAGGCCTTGTCCATGGCGGTAACCTCACAATGTTCCCAGTGGGGGTGCCCATTAGGGGAGGGGAGACTAACTGAAGTTTAGTTTGTTTAAATTGAGCAAGAATGCACAGCGGTACTCAGATCTTTGGGGAATGTGTTGGAAGCACACCCTTTCTGGGATCTGTTTTCATTTATTTAAGGGGGATGTTTGCACTGCTCAAAAATTGCAATACACAAACTCGCCATGCAAAATGCCTTCCAAATGTTTACTGCGGTCTATACAGAAGTGAGCAGAAAACACAAATAGCACTAGATTGAAGTAAAATGCTAAGAGAAAAAAAGCAATTCCTGGCTCCAGTCATTTTTGTTCATTAAAAACCCAAACCATCTTCTGTTATGTATCTGTGCACACATAGGTATAAAGTGTATATGCCAAAGTGTGACCACCTAAATCTGAGAGAAAAAGTTAAGCTCACTGAAGATTATGGATTCAGGATTGTGGGGAGTTGGTTTCCATTAATAGGACCTTTGTGCAAATGTTTTCATTATGCACAAATTCATATACATGGATTTCATTGGGAGTTTGTTTTGCAGGCTCTGACAAAATAATAAGTACTTTTTCCCAAAAAACAAATGTGAGAAGCAATACAATTATGGTCTTTCTCATTTCTGCCAAAAAAGGAAAAGTTCACAAGGACTCGGTTGCTGTATGTTATTACCCAAAAAATAAAAGAACCAGGGAGATGAATGACCTCTACGTTCTGCTATCTGTGCAGTTTTTAAATTAAAACAGTTAATTCCTAAGAAAGTTTCCCTTCTGCCTTAATTCTTTTGGATAACAAAAAAATCAGGGGTGGACCAAGGAGACCTCAACTGCTGGGGCTTTTCCTTAGCCTACCTCAGTCACATAAAAGCTCCTCACAAACGTTTCCTGTCTGATTCCAAGTGAGAGATCTTTCTTGTGCTAAAAGTGTGCATCAAAGATTAAACTGACATATTGTGCATCGTGTAGGTCAGAATAAACCTGCTCCTGGGACATTCAGAATTCACACAATTCTTAGTTCTTCAAATTATATCTCATCAATTTTATTGAAGCAATTTTCATCAGAGGAATTATTTTTTAGTCTAATCAAAAAGTGAAACTGCAGTGGATATTTTCCCAAAAACCTCATAATTTTCATTTCTCAAGAAATCTATTTTAATACATAATTTTGCACAGAATATTCTTGATATCAGTAGCTCATAATTTTAATTAAATGTATTATGTTCTCTTGCTTTAGAAATCTTACTCACATGCAGTAGGATAAAATATAAAATTGCCCACTTTCTGTGGAACTGTTCAGTCACTTTCTGTCCTAACCTCCTTAGATGGCATTTCCACATGCAAATGGCATATTGAATAGTTTTGTTTGTGAAGACACAATGTATTCTCCAGTTACTAAGCTCTGCTGTTAGTGATGGAAAGCGGGGTTATGACATCCAAACATCAGTTTGCAAAATGATCTTTCCTCTTCCTAGCAATGAATTTTATACTCCTAAATTTTTAAGCACCAGTGTCCTTTTTTATTAGTGTATCTACTGCAAACCCATACTAATAAAACAGTCTTATATTTTAACATAGCTCTTAGATCAATATGAACTTGTAGAAGGCAATATAATAAAACACAAGAGCCAAGAACACAATACCTTGGTTTTTATACCAGTATTCCTTACCAGCTATAATTGGACAAGTTATACATTTTATCTTGCCACAGTTTCCTTATTGATAAAAATTAATCAAATGCTAACTTTCCCATTGCATGGTACTGAGGATTAAATGAAATAAAAAATGTTTGACACTGAAAACCGTTTGTCTGGTAAATAGCAAGCCCTGAATAAATAGTGTATATAGATAGTACAGGACAGGTTGGAAATTCATTTTAGTCCATTTAAAAATTATCTTTACTATTTTGTGTGCTTTAAAGCAGGTAATAGACAGCTGGGCATGGTGGTACAGGCCAAGGAAGCTGAGGTGGGAGGATTGCAGCTACGAAACTCTCCTGGGCAACTTAGTGAGACCCTGTCTCAATAAAAAATAAGAAAAAGTTTGGAGATGTATCTCACTGTGAAGAACCTGAGTTCAATTCTTATACAGGCATATTTTTAAAGTATCAAAGACGTTGTTGACAAAGTATTGCTAAAAATATTCATAATTATTTTGATAATATCAAACAGCCAAATCCAGGAATAATTAGAAACTTAATTTTATGAATAACAAGACTGACTCAAACACTTAAGAGCATGCTCTTTTAGGTACCACCTTTCGAACTCTCCTATGGAAAGTATTATGAGATTAAAACTGAAAAAGGACTAGACTATGAAATATTTCTATAGACCTACAAATGATATGAACAAAGACAAGCTTCATATTTAAATATTTTTAGAATGTCGCATTCAGTGTATAATCATCCTTCAATACAAACTATGTTCTTACATCCAAAGTATATATGTTCTTTTGATGATTTACAGTATTGGATATACTACATAAATCTCTTTATACAAAAACTCAGTATCTAGAAGAACTGTCAAATGTGTCTACACTCTGACAACTGAGTCTCCTTAAAATGTCTCCCAGCGGAGCCCGAGGAAACTAGGATCCAGGAGGAGCATCGGGAACATTTGGTTTTCCTGCTGTCTCACCCCCCAGTGCTACCTCACTGGAGACTGGGCCAGGATCCTAACAGGACCAACGCTATGGGCAGATGTGGGGAGCTTCACTTCCCCTCAGGGGCAGGTAGGCACAGACTATTTCCCAGGCTTCTTCCTATTCTTTGTCTCCAAAAGAGATAGATGACATGAGGGACTAAGAAAAGGAGAACTTTTCTTTAAAGAAAAGTATTTTGATGTTTCTCTTTCGATGAGTGAAAAATAAGATCAATGCTTCAGTTTGCTACATGTGAACCATAGAAATTCTTCATGAACTCATTGGATTAATCCAGTTAATGTGCCACACAGAATACTTTTAAGTACTTGTTAGACTATACCCATCCTGCCTCACAAATAATTCACTCTAATTTTGGCCAGATTAACACCTCCCATTCAGTGATGAGACTGATCAGATTGTGGTATCTTCCTGTGGGAGCAGAAGAATCCGAGGGGAACTGGTTGTAGCTCTGTATTTGAGAATTATTATTGTTTTTCCTGAAATTACAAGTTGACCCTATCGCATTGCCAAGCCTTCCTATACCGTTATTTGATAAATTTTGTTAAAGTCAAATTTTTAAAAGTCCTTTCCTTCTTCTATCCCTTCACTCCTAGTTTCTGAGCGCGGAAAGCCATTCACCAAACCTTTAGGAGTCACCCTCGTCGTCGTGGAGGAAAAAGGGAGTATTCCTCAGCACAGGGGTGAGCGACTCCTAGCTGAAGGGGACTTTGTTCTCCGTCACTGCTTAGCCTGCACTTTCACAGCCTCGTGCCTTCTACCAGAGCCTCCTGACGAATTCACAGAAATGACAGAAGATGCACGAGACGTGAAGGTGACATGTGCGGCTCCTGGAGGTAGCAGATGCGCTGGTTGCTCGCTACGGAGCCATCCTGGCTTTAGCCACATAAGCAGCCATCCGGTTGCCCTCCCAGCTGGAAGGAAGGTGTTAACCAGCGGCTGTTAGAGAAAAGCCATAGGAAATGTAGCGATGTCTCTCCAGTTACAGAAATAAAGACTGCTCATGAAAGTCTCCAGCCCCGTATGCCTGCCGTTAGCTGCCTGCTGTCCGGCGCTTCGGGCTTGACTTCTGTGAAACTTCTCTCGCCTCCTGGCTTATCGGTTTCAGGACAAAGTATTACCCAGACAGTGTCTGTGAAGTGAACCAGAACAATTTAAGGTTAATTCGCCTCTCCCAGCAGTCTTAGAAGTTTGTCCGTTCACAGCTTCAACAATGAAATTGTCTCTGATTAGTTCAAATCCAAAATCTGCACTTTTGTCATTTCAAAAACGATTTAATTACCTTTTTCTAATGCAGCATATATGCCCCATTTGCCAAGACAAAAGAGCTATTATTCAAAGGGGAAGAAATATTGCTGCAGCAAGCACAGTAACTTTTAATGTTTTCACTGCTGAACTGTCAAAATGTGAGCATTCCCACCTCCTGAGAAAATGAAAGTATGGGGCTGGAGTATAACCTTCACTTTTATAGTAAGAGGTTTCTAGAATATGACAAAGAAAACATAGCAATTTCAGCCAGGTCATAATTTAGTATAAAATAAAACACGACATTTAAACCTGAGGAAGAAAAAAATTCTGAGAGTAGTAGAACTATCAAACTATGTGTGCAATTTCCTTGTGCTCAAATTGCATTTTCTGCCTTCAGTGTTATACGGAGCAGGGTCTTGCCCTCTAGATTAGAGACTTTTGCATTAGAGGAAACTAGGTTATGTCTTCTACTGTCAGAGACAGAAATTATGAGCTGGAGTGCATTTTAGCCAGTCACTCTGAAAAATGTTAGCCCAAGGCGGTAATAATTAGAACTGTTTTTGTCAGGTGACTGCATTTTAAGCAGTGGTGTATCTGAGAATCTAGCTGAGGGGTTTAATATAAATATATATGTTTGTTTTCAGTCAGCATTGTGTTGTTGGGGTTTTTTTTGGCTTTACTTTTTATTTCAAATGTAAGCACTTTTCAGGAATTATCAACTAAAACTGTCCTACAGTTTAGCATAGTGGTGACCCGATAATATAATAGCCAGAAGAAAAATGATACTCAAAAGCCTGAGAAGTTAATGCATGAAACTATAAATGAACTCATTATGAGATCATCCTGCATTGAAGGACATGAATAACCAGTCTGCATAGATTGCTATTTAGACAAGTCAAAGCACAAACTATAACAATTGTAATTCTAATTGTTTTTATTTACTCAAGTAGTTACTGAATGCAATTTAATATCCTACTTCACATAAAATACATAAGAATACAATTCATGGGTTTTGGGTTGCTTTGAGGTGTTTTACCACCTCTGGGGTTCAGGGCCCCATAGCTAGGTGGGTAACCTAAGAGTTCTGTAATTATTTATTAAATTGTCCAGATCTGAACATACCCTTTTTTTGGCAAAAATGGATCATTTTAATATTTGTACCCATTACAAAAGCATTATAGAAAGATCAGGATGAATGGAAATAACCTCATCTCCTTTGGCTGATAAACTTTAATAAAGACTATTCTTTTGTTCTGACAATAACACTATCTTTAAAAATAAATGAATCACTCTCAATTATGAGCCTCTTAGAACAAAAGATCATATTTTCTACAGGTTCTTAAACTATAAGACCTTCCCATGACAGAATAAGTAACAAATGACTATAAAATAAAAGTTTTCTTTTAAAAATTAGATTTAACTATTTTAAATCACATGACGATAAATATCATTGATTCAAAAGTAACTAATTTCTGGAACTATTCTTCTTGAAATATCATGCGTAATTCTAAATCTTAAACATCTTTTTCCTATAAAGGGTTCAACTGAAGAAATTGTATGGGCATCCACTGGCGCCCACAATGAACATGACATTTTCATAATATCAGAAACACTAAATAGCCCAAAGAAGAAGCCAAGTGTGGATAGCTCTCCTACGTGTGACACCTCATGGTCCTCTCCACACCTGCATTATCTTCCCGTCTGAACTTAAAACCGCAGGCAAAGTCTTCTTTAAACCTTTGATCAAGGGTCCTTCCGCACTCTCAAGGGTTCTCACCTCTCTCTCATTCCCAAGATGATGTCTGAAGACAACAGGAAGATCTTGGAGCCTCGGCTTTGACATGAACTCTGGTCTGTGCACTAGCATCTGCTTCTTTGCTGGCCTCTGCCAGTTTGAGCCCCTACAGCATCAGGTCACTGAGCATCCTGTGCCAGAGACCATGATTTTATGCTTCCTGGTCCTTGGAGGCAGAGAAAAAGAAGAGTCCTGGTGACATCTACCCCAGAATACTTAGAGCCTCCAGGCCCTCCTCTTCCAAGGACATTCAACTCCGCAGCATCCTTGCTCTAATCCCAGGAGTTTTGCATTCTCTGTCTTATCTTAATAACAGACAAAATATTATAGAATCCTGAGATAGTCTCATAGGCCAAGGACACCCAGGGCCATTATTTAGGTCAATTAGAAACGAGATGACTCCTGCAACTGCTTCTCATTTTTCAATCATACGGAGCCATATTGGTGTTGTACCATGAGAAATGTAAACTTTTCTCAAGAGATTTGAAGTTTTCTCTGTGTAAGTCCTATAACACATGTAGCAAGTTTGATCTAAATCTCCAGCATGTACCCCCAACTTTAACTGGATTTTTCTGCTAGCCTTCATTACTCCAACAACATGGTCTGAATTTCATAAAGTATGAATCCAATGACATGCTCATCCGACCCTTCACCCTTCTCAATGCTTTTGTCTTCTCTCTTCTCAGACTCAGCTAATTTCCTTTCCTTCCAGCCATGAGCTGTCACTGTGCCACGTCTCCCTCCATTCCTTGGTTTACTGAAGTGTCCACTTCACTGAGTCAACAGTAGCAGAAGAGTTTCGGAAAATTAACCACATTATCAGGAAGCAAAAAGGCAATAGAATAGGTGTCCTCTCTCGGCGTACATCCCTCTTCGTACTTACCCTTGCTGTGCCTCTGCGGTGGGGAGCCTACAAAGGAACATCTCCTTCATTCTCTTGACCTTCTGTTAGATTTTTCCACTGGAAAAAGCTGGCAAGAAACTGAAGAAAGGAAGACTCCTAATTTCAGCAGTGACTGGTACGTGTGCTCCAAGGTCTACCCAGGTAACTCGGGTCTAACCTCTGTGGTCTCAGCCAAACGCCAACTCTAAGTAATGACATTTTCACCTTTGCATCTCCAGGCTTAGGGGTAGAAGTGGCTTAATGTAGGTTTTGCTCCCCAGATAATGTCACCCAATTCATGCCTCCAGCTCTCTCAATGCTTTGCAACTAGTTCATTGTATTAAATGAACTCTGCTTGAAATTCCTCAAGTGGATTCTGTTTGTCTGATTAAATAGAGTCTGATACAGGAAATATGTCAATCATAGGATCTCTATTATATTTAAACAAAGTCTACCTATTGAAATATTATTAGTTGCTTCTTTTTTTAACCATGGTTGAAAAGCATTTGAGGTAAGCTTCTAGAGTAATATTTATTAACCATTAAAACTGCCTTAAGAGAAGTTTGAAAGGTAAGTTTTCCAGCACAGCGTTCATGGTGTCAGGAACAGAAAACAAAAAACATCAGTGGTTATTATGCCTGAATTTTTTTGATATATTTCTACCAATCATGGTTGCCTGTACTCTATAAATCCCAAGAAAGAAAGACCACATACATTCCCAAAGTCTTATTGCTTTCTCACCTCTTTTTCTGACTTGAAATTTTGAATCACATATGGAAGAATTAAAAGTTTTGTCTTTCTTTTCCTACCCCATCTAGTACCACATGTGCTTAATTCATAATTCATGTCCAAATCCTTTTACATTGAACAAAATATAGAGTGCCAGGATGTCAGTAATCTGCAGTAATGAGGAATGCTGTAGTCCAGTGGCTCCAGAGAAGCAAGAAAGTCACACACACACACACACACACACACACACCATCAGTTATGTACCCATTTACTTTTTAAAACAGTGGTCTGTTAAGGGTAGGAAACAGGATAATTTTTAATCTTTATATCTCTAGGCTTATTTTACCCCAAAGTCAAAAGATATGTGAATAGCTTTCAGGTTTTCTATAGACTTAGAACCATAGAATTATTGAAGTAGAAAGAACATTGGAAATAATATTCCACATTCTCATTAACAGGTGATTATTTCAACTGCAACATATCATAATGTTTATCTTCCCAAGTGGCATACAGGCTCATTGAATCTTTATCTTGACCTTCTCTCTGCTTAACACACTGCCTGAAACACAGAAACATTAATAAATGCTGTTGAAAATTAGTATGTGGATGACTGAATGCATTAATAGGTGCTATGGTATAGATCTAGTATGTTTTCTAAAAGTCTCCTGTGTTCAGAGCTAGGCTTTTGGGAGGTGATTAGACAATGGAGACATTATGCTCATCAGTGAACTGGTCCATCCGATGAATTCATAGCTGAATGTACCGTCATAAAGTGGGGCCTGCTGGGAAGAGATATCACTGACGGCATGCCTTTGGAGTATATATCTCCATCCCTGACTCATCCCTCCTCTCTTTGCTTCCTGGGTGTCATGGAACGAGCAGGTTTTCTCTGCCATGCTTTTACCATGCTTCTTCTGCCTTGGAGCTAACCAGCTTTAGACTTCACTCATTCAAAATTGAGCCGGATAACCCTCTCCTCCTTGACACTGTGTCAAGTGTTTTGTCCCAATGTTAGGAAAGTGACTAATATTGAAATACAGTACCAGACAATGGAGTCATTGCCATGACTGCACTTGACCTTACTGCTTAGAAGACTTTGGAACTGGTGAGCAAGAGCAGTTTGGAAAGGGTTGGTGATGTAGAATAGAGAAGCCTTAGCTACAAGCAGAGCTTAATGGGCTGTTCTGGTCACAGCAAAAAAGACCATAATGTTTGTAAGACTGCAGACAGTACATGCCAGGCTCATGAGTTTTCATACAGGAATGAGGACTATATTGGAAACTGGACTGGAAGCCATGCATGTTCCATTTTGGCAAAGAAGTTTGTATTTTGCTCATATCCTAAGATTTTGTGTGAGACTAAAAGGGTGGCAGACTGATTGATCTGGTGGTATAGGCACTGTTAGTTGCTCTTATCCATATGCATGATGACAGCAAAAACCAGAGATGAATATTTGAAAAATGTGAAGCTTGGCCAGAAAAAGAAGCACCTGTAAACTGCAGCCAATGACAGCATGCTTGCTTAAAACATTAGCAGTAAAAAGATACCAATAAAACGTTCTTATTTGCATCAAGACAATACAAAGTTGCCTTTACAGTGCCTTCCAAAATGGCTAAATATAATCCATCAGAAACTCCCTTGAAAGACTTTGCCTTGGGAAGAGACCTCAACCAGGGCCACCTAGAAAAGTATATCCCTGAGTTTAGCCATGCAGGTATTCAGAGGCAACTGAAGCCATGGTTCTAGGATGCCAGGCTACTGCTCAAGGTGGCAGCAGACCTTGGTTTTTCATGTGGTTTTTCAAGCATGAAACATCTAGTAATTGTGAAGTCATGGACGCTTAAACGCAGATTTCAAAGAAAAATATGGGAGGCCAAGAAATGTGACTTGAGAGAATACATTGTGAAGCTATTAGAATGAAGACAAAGGTAGATTGGGGACCCCAGGAAGTTGGACATGCCAGGAATATGCAACATCTGCTGAAAAAACCACAGGCATCAAGTGAAGCCTGGTCAAGAGAGAGGCCACGTGGAGTCCAGCTGGTAAGGTCAGAGGGGAAGGGATGCCCTTGCCCTTTGGAACACGGGTCTTAGCACAACATTCCCTGCATGCTGTTCATGGACCTATAGGATTTGATGTTTCTCCTTCTGGTTTTGGTCTTACTTTGATGTCATTCTTTTCTATTCTTCTTCACTTTTGGATTGGAAATATTTATCCTGTGTCATTGCTTGCTAGAAGTATTTACCTTTCTTGTTGATTTTTTATAGGGGCTTACAATCTAGGAGTTTGCCTTGAGTCTCAAAGGAGACATTGGACTTGTACTTTTCAGCAATGCCAGGACTTGAAGATTTTGTTGATTTTTAGAGATAGACTAAACGCATCTTGCATAGTGGCATGGACATGAGCCTTTTGGCACCAGAAGCAGAATGTTATGTTCTCGGTCAAGAATGTTCCCCCAAAAGTTTCATGCGTTCAGAGTGGGGCTTTTGAAGGTCATGAGGCACTGTACTTATCATGGATTGAACCACAGATGAGTTCCTAGCTACATGTGGCATCAAGAGATGCAGTTTGGTTGAAGAGGTACATCACTGGGGATGAGCCTTTGGAAGGCATGTCCTTCCTAGAGCTTCCCCTCTGTGTTCTCTCTGAATGCCATGCATTAAGCCCCTTTCCTCTGCCATACCTCTCCATCTTGTCCTTTCTGCCTTAGATCCAACTAACTGTGAAATAAATATGCTGGAAACTAGGAGCTAAACAAACCTCTTTCCCTTTAAATTGTGAGTGTTGTGTATTTTGTCCCAGTGATGAAAGACTCATTAATGTAACTCTGAATGAATTAATGAACTATTGATTAACTATAATGAGTTATTAATAACTAATGCATTAATGAATATTAAACATTAAGTATCTTGTCCAAGAGTATTTAGTCTAACAATGAAAAGAAGAAAAAGCATCTAATCTTATGCTTTTTGATTTGAAGTCTAGTGTTATTGTATTGTCTGTCCTCCAAGTTAACATTATTAGGGTTTTCACGGAAACTGAATTGTAGTCTCTTCACCTTGAGCAACAGAAAAACATGGATTAAAGATAGAGACATATTGTTCTACATGTTAAACAAAGAAAATGTAAAGGTCCCATACCTAGTATGGACCTAGACACCAGACTCAGAAGCAACAGCAAAGTCCTACAAACCAATTAGAGACTGGAAAAAAATCTGACATGTACAATAGGGAAGCAACACTGAGCAATGTGACACCACTAGTTAAATGTCTGTGCTCATTTATGGAACAAGTGCCACTTATAAATCCTGAATGTTCTGAATTTTCATCACAATAAATACAAGTTCAATATCTATCTGCATTGTCATTACTTTCCTCTGGGAACAGTACATCTCACTTATCCTAATTGTGAAAAAGAACAAAAGACTACAAGGTAGAAAACTGTCCTTTCAGTCTTTCCTGAATGCTATGACGTTTATGTATAATATTGAGAAAAATATATTCCATTAGTTGCTCTCCAAACTTGTATTATTTTTATTTTTTAAATTTATTTTTATTTTAAAGAGAAAAAACTAACAACAATGAAGACAAAACAACACAGAAACAACAACTATACATGACCTCAAAACAAAATGGTAGGAATTAACAATGGTTGTATCATTTCCAAATTTTTTTATTACTTATTATTGTCTTTTGATCAATCTTGCATTCTTATGTGTGGTGGGCTGAGCAACTTCTTGAAGATAACTTGAATCATTTTTAAAAGAGAAAGCTTTAAAGTTTGAAATTAGCAGGAAAAACAAATGCCATTAAAAGATAAATACTACCGAAACTCTGTTTCCAAAAGCAATTCCTTGAATTTATTTTAAATGAAAAACCACCTCATCTAAGATTGAAAGCAAAATAGTATACACATATTTATACCCAGAAATTTAGGTACAAACTTAACACTATATAATGCTTCAGAGAAAAGCTTAATATGCCACCATTTGGTTACATATTTCAATTTTTCCTGATATGTGATGAAGTAGAAATGTGACATTTGATATTATCACTGACGGTTAATCCTGTGAACATTTTAATATTTTTTAGACATCCCAAGATTTATATTTTTTCCTCTTCAACTGAAAGTGAGAATTTCAGTACCAAGTCTTTCTTTTGAAAAAAATAAATGCTACAATACGCTTCCCAAGGTTAATCTGTGTCCTTGTTCCTCCTATGAATCCGTGGCAAGAATGTTTTTTATTGCTCTGCCATATCTAAAATTGCCTAGTCCGTACTCTCTCAAACATATCATTTTTCAAATTCAAACTTCCAAGTTTTGTCAGAAAGAGAGCACATTATACGAGACGCAAAGTGAATGACTATTAATTCATGTTCATGGGATATGTGCCATTCTGCACCAAACAAGCAGCCCACACGTTTTAGGTTGAAGAAATAGTCTTGCAACAAGTAAATATTATTACGATGCCATAGTCTTTGAAAGATTCTTTGGAACACTGTAAGATAGTTTGTTCTAGAAACTGTATCATCCATAGAGTCTTAGCCCTCAGAATTTGACTTGTAAGGGATGTATTTCCAAATAAATAGGTTACATTCACAACCTGGAATTTCTTCCTTTTAATTCACAGCCTATCAAAGTCTGCCATCTTTTTCTCTCTTCTCTGAATCTTTCTGGGAGAAGAGTGTAGAAACAATCCTGTTATGGGTTGACTTTGTGCTCTGAAATTCGTATGATGACTCCTAACCCCTAGTACCTGTGAATGTGACCTTATTTGACAATAGTACTTGAAGATAATCAGGGTAAGGCAAAACCACTAAGGTGTATCTTATTTCGATGAGACCAGTTCCCTTCTAAACAGGCAGGACTTAGAGAAAGTGGTGGACACACACCCAGAGAGGGCAGCACATAAAAATGAAGGCAGTGTGAGGTGCTGCAGCTACAAGACAAGGAATACCAGGCAAGCCAGCAAATCACTGAAAGCAAGGAGAGCAAGGAGGGCAGACTCGTAGTCCTCAAAAGGAGCCGGCCCTGTGGACATCTGGAGGGTACCGTTCTAGCCTCTAGAACTACAAGTAATATATTTCTGTAACTTAGACCATTTAGCTGGTGGTCCTTGGTTACAATAGCTCTAGAAAATGAATACATATGCTATTCTAGAAAAGCAAACCTGGACTCTGTAGGTCCTTCCCAAATGCCTTTTGTGACCTTTGCACAAAACAGTGCTTTGTAAGACACTATACACTTGAGAAATTAAGAAAAACATCAAAGAATAGTATGCATGCTCATCAATTCCTTCTTCTCCCTGCTACCACTTCCTAATGCTACCACTTCCTAATCTCTCACTCATTCTTTCCTCTGCTGCCTCATAGCAATTTATTTTCATCTTTGCCACCTCCTCTTATCTTCTATGACTATTTTCTCATCCCCTCTCTCTCTAGTCTCACACACTCACTAAATTGTAAGCTCCTTCAGGTCAGGATACGTACCTGACTCACTTCTCAGTCCTCAGAACCTCACACAAAGTGATAGGCCATTGTCTACGCCCAGTAAATGTGGGATGAATGAGCTCAGTCACAGAATGTAATAAATGTAGTTTTTAAATAAATGCACCATCTCTCTGGAAATCCACAGCACTCACATTTTGCGTTATGGCCTCATTTTGGAGTGATCGGATGCCTTTTATTGGCTAATGTCTGCCGTGTGGTAATGTCTTCATTTGCTGAGTTGATGTTCCAAATCTTACAATTCTTAGTCATAATTATTAGTTTTTCCCCTGAATTTTGTGCTTCATTGAGGTTTTAAGGGGTAAAATTAACCTCCCAGCTTTTCCTCCATAAATTTATAATTTCATTGCTATATTGGCTTTCATTTCAGAGGTTTGTCCAAAGTTTAGGTGATTATGTGGCTGTTTATCCCTTTTCACAAATGTAGTTATTTCCTTACTATTTAACTTGCTCAACTGCACAGCAGTCGATAGCAGAAAAAAGATGAGGAGTTATAAATACTATTTACTTAGGAAACATAGATCTTAACGGAAATGGAACTTTCTCTACTTATGTTAGAATTATACCAGAATTTATGAAAATAAAGACTCATTCCCATAATATTCTTCCCTGCTTTGGCATCTGTTTACCTGGACATAAGTCAATGCTTTCTGAAGAGCACAACATTGTAAAATGTACTTTAACAAGTTCTTAAGGGATATCTGAAGCATAAAATTTGTTTAGCTATTCAACAATATGAAAATTTGATTATTTAAACATGAACTGGAAATATATAGCTAAAATTTCACTGAAGTTATACATGACTACATAGATTAAGAAATGCAACTGGGAATTCCTCACTTCTTTATATTGGGCAAAGCTATCACAGACATTAGCCGCATAAACTACTCTACATAATTACCTGAGTAAAACTCACTTCAGGATCAGAAAACTATGCCTGACTATAAAACCAAGCTTGAATGGTTCACAGAACTTGAGGCCTCCTGAGGAAAAACTTGGAAAAACTTCACTTGTCTCAGGTTGTCCTTTGTAAAAGATTTCTTCCTCGTGTGCCTTTGAATCCCTCCAATTCTAAAACCACACCATTTCCAGCCACACAGATAATAGGTGATTGATAGATAGATGACAGATTGATATCCATATCCCTTGCCTCAAAGTGTGAAACCACTCAGGCCTACAAAAGAAGTACAAGATCTGGGGCCCGTCACCTAACAGCTCAATACTAAGTAGGCTTTGCTTCAGGTCTTCTCATAATAAGTCTCACCTTTGTGCCTTTAATAAAGTCCATGCTTCATACTTTGTTTTAATAACACCATTCCATTGCTTCCAGTTCTCTGATTGCTTTGCTGTCTGATAAGGCAGCTGCTGGGATGATTTTTAAAGTGCGGTCCATGAAGCAGAAACATCAGCATCTCTTGGAAGTTTACTAAAGATGCAAATTCATAAAACCTAACCCATACCTATTGAATCCAAAGCTTCTGTGATACTGTCCACCAGTGAGGACTGCAGCCGCACCCTGCTCAGGTTGATCAATGAGCGGTACAGTTTGAAAACTGTTGGTTTCTTCTTAGCTTTAGCCCCTCCTATCAGACACCCTCTTCTCTCTCCCACCGTATTGCCAAGGCCTTTTCCAGTAGATCTTACTCTCTTTCTTTTGAAGAGGAGAGCAGTTGGAGGAAGTCCTTTCTTGCTTTTTCTTTTATCCTTTTAAATATATTTTGCTGTGTGTACTTGAGATCTACAACATGATTTTTTGAGGTAGGGGGCGAAATTATAGCTATAGTGAAGTAAATCAGCATATCTGTCACCTCACATTTACAATGTTTTTTGTGACAAGAGTGGCTGACCTCTACTTTTTTAACAAAAATCCCTAATATGATTTAACGTTATTACCATAGACCTCACATTATGCCACTTTTAGAAGTGAGTGACTTTAAGGAAAGGAAAAGATAAGAAAAAAAGAATAGTGGTGTGCTTTGCTAGGCAACAGATAGATGGGGAGAAATCTGTAGTAGAGGCAGTGGGAAGTGAGAAAAAATGTTAAGAGAGAGATGTCCAAAGAAAAAATTTAAGATTTGATCAACGTTGTGACTATACTTTCTTTCCCCCATTTTTAGAGGAAAAGCAACAAAAACTGGAGGTACTTGTTTGGTAGTTTCTTTGAATTCAACATCACAGAGACTGAAAACTATGGAGACCAAATATTTAGACAGTACAGTGAAGGACTCTGATCAGTTCAGTGTAACTTGGGGGCAGAACACCGTGGGACACCCAGAAAAGAGTCAGTAATTTCACGGAGTTCTTGCCTCTGCCTCTCTGAGCCATTCCTCACTCGCTTCAGTCCTTCCTTCAGCTTTGAACCTGATTTTTTCTCGGTCCCTTCTCAGTATATAAACCTAAGGTCACCACCATTATGTTTTCTAAAGCTCTGTTTCAATCACACAGCCACCACCTGGGCACTAAACCCTGAATCCTCTCTTTTGTTCATGTAGGAGTTTCTGTAGAAGGAAACCCACTTTCAAAATCTCTGTTTAATCCTTGGCCCAGTGGGGCATCTTGTATCACTACAAAAAAGATCTTCTTTCACCATGTTCTTCAGTGATCCAATTAGAAAAATGAACAGATAGGTCTTAGCCTTTGCTTTACTTGATCTCTCTGGAAGAGAGTGTTATTGCCAACTCCTTCCCTGAAACAATTTTCCTCTCATGCTTTCCATGACATTGAAATTCTCAATTTCTCTCTCCTTTTCTCAATGGCTATTTCTTCCTTTTGAGCTCACATTCTCCAGCCCTTCTTCTAAGTCCTTCAGCTTTCCAAAATCCTACCCTTAGGCCGGAGCTACAGCTCAGGGGTACAGCGCCTACCTGTCAAGTGCAAGGGTGTGAGTTCAATTCCTGGTACCACAACAAAGAAAAAACCTATCTCTGTTCCTTTTTTCTTCTCATCTTACCCAACATGTTCAAGCAAAGATCTACTGCCATGCCTCTTTGGATTCCCCAGACCAAACTGCCAACAGCATTATTGTGATCTCCAGACTCATAGGCCTAATTTCTCAGTTGATTGTATTCATTTAAAGTGCAAAGGTTGATGATGGCTGATCATCTTGCCTTCCAAACTGCATTTGTCCTACAGGCTCCATCTCCCATTTTTGGCAAAACTAAAACCTGGTCTCTATGATCATTCTTCTTTACCTTCCTCCTTTAGCCCCACATCAAGTAGTTAGCTAAAGATGTGTATCCGCTCTGTTCCCTTGCTTCTTCACCCCTGGTGTGCATGACCTCCTCCCTGACTTATTACCATAGTCTTATAACGTGCTCCTGTCCCCTTCACACTCCCAAAAGTGATATAATGTACAAGGGAGCAAATCTGACTATGTAAAATCTCAATAGCATCCCATCAAAGACAAGGTGTAATCTACAGCTTCTTAAGTAGTATATCAGTGAGGGTTCACTAGGGGTATGGATTTATATAAAACATACATATATGTGATATACAAAGGCTTTACTAAGTAGGCTTGCAAAGATGCCCAAATGGGGGCAAGAGATAGGGAGAATGGAAAATAGCCATCTGCACACCATAGAGTCGGAGGATCCAGTGGAAAGTCAAAGGCCTGGGGCTCACTGCAGAATCTGCTGGGAGTCCGTGTCTGAAAGCCAAAGGCTCTGTGATGGAAGGCTTCAGAGTCTATGCAGAAGCTTGTAGGTAGATGTCCAAAGGTGGTGATGGAACGGGAGCTTCTTGGAATAAGCAAAAGGGAAGGTTTCCTTCCTCTTTTTATTCCATCCAGACTACAAGCTTATTGGTTGGTTCCACAACTTCTAGGGCGGGTCTTCTTTCCTTGGTGTGCGGATTACGTACCAATTGTCCATAGACTGTTCTCCGCTACTCTACTGGGTATTTCTTAATTCATTCAAGTTGATATCACAATTAGCTGTCCCAAGTGGATTCAAAGTTCTCATAATTTTGCTACCTGAATAGCCAAACAATCAGATTTCTATCTACCCTCATTTAATTCTTGAAGCCTCAGTGATACTTTTCATTCTCTGAATGTGCAATGTTCATTCAGTACCTCGTATTTATGACCATTACACACCATATATAATTCCATTCCTCCACTCACAATAATTGTCTGTTTGTGTCTTTCTGCCCTCAGGCACTGCCTCTGTATCTAAGATCATGTGTGTATGTTTTATTCCAGCATCTACCACCATATCCAGCATATAAAAGATGGTCAACAAATGCTTGTGTAACAAGTGAGTAACTGATTCAGTGGCATCACTGTTTAAGATTTCTCATCTTCAGTTGTGCGTGCAGAGAGCACTTTATTCTCAGCTCTCATCTGAAAGTTTACCTCTGGGAAGAAATTTCTCTTGTCCCCTCTGGCCAAATTAAAGACCCCTTCCCAGTGATGTGCATATACACTTCAATCATATAAGTTACCACATTTTATTGAAATAGTTGCACATTTGATCTTCACGCCATCCTAATTAACACAATTGGGCAAAAATTCAGTGTAAGAAAGGAAGAACACTCTAAATTGGATCTTACTAAAGAGTTACTAATTTCTCTTGAAGAAAATTGAAATTCAACCTCAAAAGTTGAGTATGTATATAGATTTTCCTCTGTGGGATTTAGTTTCTTTAATTAGGCCTTTCACTCTTTCTCTAAGTGTGCAATTTAGTAGCCTCCCAAATGTTGTTGCAGAGAGACATGAGTTAGTGGGCACAAATGGCAAACGAAACAAGGGTTCTGACACCCAAAGTAGAGAGAAAAGGAAAGAGAAGAGAACCCTGAAGAACTGACTAGTCAGCCCTTAATCCTTACCACATATGTTGCGTGTTTCACAAGCACAGATGATTTTCCATATTTATTTCCAATGAATGGCTGTGACGGGAAATAAAACTACAGCAACCTACCTCTCCAAGCTTTATGCCTACTTCTACCCCCTTATTGGTAAGGCCAGAAATAACATTACAGACAATAAATTTATTATCTACTATTAGAAATAACTAAGTAAGTTTATTCAGCTTTTTACGTAACCTGGAGCCTGTTTCCTCTTACCTAGTAAGTGATATAAGTACCTATAAAATGAACAAATTAAATCAGTTTATAATGCCAACTACATATTAGCAATTGTTTTATGAAAAGCATGTTCATCTCATTTCCTCATTACCATGGCTATTAACACTTTGAAAATGTGACCACACAATCTGCTATAGAATGGAATTTTGATTATTGGCTAAATATAGGTGAGCTAACTCCAAACTCTTGAAATGACACATTGAAAACAAATAGGAATATGTATCAACTCATATACAGATTACTGCTGGACAATGCGTTGTCACAGTTCATTCAATGCCTGTCTAATGAAGGATCTTCCAATTTAGAAAAAATACATGTTTTTATAATACAAAACAGGTGGAAGAATTGTCTAAATAGCTTTGCTAGGTGGTCAGGAAAGCCTTCATGGTATCACAACCAGACCCTGAGAATGAATGTACTTTTGTTGACCCTCACAAAAGGAAAATCAAGGTTCCTTTCATACCACAGGCCACAATATTGAAAAAGAAACCTTAATTTTGTGTTTCACTCAGTCACTTGTGGATAGGCCCCAAGTATTAGTCACTTTCCTTTTGCTGAGACACAAAACCCAACATTTGCAATTTAAAGGAAGGGAGGTGTATATTGGCTCACAGGTGCATTCAGTCTATGGTTTTCGACCACAAGGCAGAAACAGCATTGCAGAATACCATGGTAAAGGAATGCTGTGCACCATAGTGTAGGACAGCCGGACACAGAGACAGAGGGGAGGAGCAGAGAGTAACAATACACCCTTGGAGGTCACACCCACAATGACCCACCCCTCCCTTCCTTCCAGGCTCCATCTCCACATGTGAGCCTCTCGCAGGGTGTTGCAGATCTAAACCAAAGCACCCTACATGATTAGCAGTTAGAAATACTGAGAGAAGGAGAAGAAGGAAATGTGAGTATCAGTGAAAGCCAGAAGCAAAGTGCAGGGCCAGAAGCCAATGCCTTGAGACTATTTTAGCTCTAACACTCACCAGTCATGAAACATCAGGACCTTGCATCTCCAAGTTTGGGGTTTCCTAAGTTCTGCAATGAGAAAACAGAGCCAAAGAAGCCTCAAAGTTCCTTTCCAGCTCTAAACATCCATGATAACTAATTATCTGGGTTCTCTGCTCTCCTTGGTTATTATTCATTAGCATCTCTATGGGAGCAATAGAAGGAAGTGAGATTTAAAGCAGCCAATATTGCTACATGTTGGCTCTGGGAAAAGGTTTGATAGTGTTA
The DNA here is from genome assembly GCA_004027595.1 of Dinomys branickii. Lineage (NCBI taxonomy): Eukaryota > Metazoa > Chordata > Mammalia > Rodentia > Dinomyidae > Dinomys > Dinomys branickii. The sequence goes on along the minus strand of PVLD010010091.1, from coordinate 40,057 downwards.
GAAGCTGTGGTCTGTCTGTGGGCCGGACTTAGTAACATATTCCCAGCCCATGGTTCCACCACAGGTTATTACCTTATTTTTCTATTTTTCAGCAATTTTCTTTCTTGTTGTCTGTAGAGTTTGTTTTCAGAATCTCCCCTTTTATAGGTTCACAGTGTTCCAGAGGTTTTCCTACCTCATATAAATATTAAATCCTGGGTACTCAAGATTTACCAGAATCATCACAGATTCAAATTTATATTCTGCTTACACAAATCAAACAAATCATATGTTTGCCATCCAAAATATTAAAATTTGGCTGTTTAAATAGACATACAATATCTTTTGCAGTATCAGGGCCACTGATAATAACTATGGTCTTTTCATGTTCAATAAACATATTAACAACAAATACTCGTATTTCCTTTATGCGCAAGGCTCCATATAAGCGTTTTATATGTTATCTTCTTCCAGTTTGTGCAGCTATAGTAGAATATCTGGGACTTGGTAACAGAAATTTATTTCTTACAGTCCTGGAGGCTAAAAGCCTGAGACCAAAGCACAGTCATTTAGAAAGACTTTGTGCCATTCTCACCTGGCCAGTAGTGAGATGGTAAGAAGGTGCCAAGCTGGACCTTTTATAGTGGCACTATGTCTACCCACAGAGGCAAGGCCCTTATGGTCTAATCTCTTAAAGGTCTTACCTCTTAATACTCTCAGTACTATTCAACTTCAACATGAGTTTTGCAGAGGATAGATCTTCAAACTATAGCAGATGCTATGGGTTCTATATTATTGCTCCCAATGCACTGGGAAAAACCTTCTGTCCGTTTTGCTTACCCTTGATTCCTCCAAGTTATGACAGCAGTACCCTGCAGTACCTGCACCTTCAAATTCCCATGGTTTGTTTCCAGAGCCTATGCCATTTGCCACCATATTCTGAGTCATGAAAGATAAACTCTTGTATCTTCCATGAGAACCTCTGCTTTAAGGGAAGACCTAGAATATGCCCTCATTGCTTATCACCTTATCAAGGTGACTTTGACAAGTTATTCAACCACTGACTACTTCCATTTCCTCCTCCATAAAAATGAACATAATAACAGCACTATTTCATATAGTAGTGGAGATTAACATCTGTGGCAGCATAACAAACAACTTGAAACAAGGATGTGAATAAAAACCAATTGTTTCTGCTCACAGATCTGTGATTTGGACAGAACTCAGCAGGGAAGGCTCATTTGGCCTCCATACAGCCTTAGAAGGAACAGCCTCATGGAGGGGCATAATCTACTTACAAGACAGATTCCTTTCACACCAGCAAGTTGGTGCCAGTTTTTGGCTGGGAGTGGGCTTGGTTCTTCCCTATGTAGCGTAGGCTTCCTCACACCATTCCAACTGGGTTCCAGTAGTGAGAGCTCACAAACAAGGAGACAAGCAGAAACTCTGTCTCTGTCTCTGTCTCTGTCTCTGTCTCTGTCCCTCTCTCTCTCTCTCTCTCTCTCTCTCTCTCTCTCTCTCTCTCTCTCTCTCTCTCTCTCTCTCTCTTTCTTAGCTTTAGAAATCTCATGGCATCATTTTGCCATATTCTGTTAGTCAACACAATCACAAAATCCCACCCAGCTTCACGAAGAAGAGTCGTAGACTCCATCTCTTGTTGAGAAAGTGGCAAAGTTGTGGGAAAGTATGCCAAAAGGGAAATATTGTTGTGGTCATTTTTGGACTATTGAAGCTGTGAGCTTGAGCCCCTGAATCTGGTTTTCCTCAAAGGAAATTTGTACTTAGCAAAAGAATGATTGGAATGTCCAGCTACTCTGTGATTAGGTAAAAACGTTCTATGTAATGACGTGGGATAGAAGGGTACTGTTCACCCATCAGCCACAATGACGTGTGAAGTTTGATAATAAGGTTTTCCCATACTCCTTGGTAGATAGGATATGTAAGAAATTCCCAGGCAGTAGGCTGTGGAAGCTAAAAGGAGACCAGCCTGAATATCAAACTGAAAGGTAAAGATACAACCAGAAAATGCACACTGATCACCAGTGAAGAAAAAACAGTACTTATTGAGTTCCTGTCCGAAATGGTGATTTGCTTGCATTGTAAAACCTTCCTTCAACCTGTCCTCATTTCCTTACCTTTTCACTGACCAAAATGTCATAGTTTTAAGTTATCATAAATTTCACAATGAATCATCTCTTTATTCAGTCCTCACAACAAACATAATAATTATCATATTTTAATAATACCCAATAGACCACTCTAAAATCGCCTTCCCTTGAGGTAGTACGACATGTTCAGCTGTGAATAAGGTGCATACTTTCCCAAAGGAGCCGTTTCCAGTCTAGTGTTCAAGGGACTCTGGTTGAGCCGGCCCAGGTCATATGATGCCTGCACATCAGTGACTGGGAAAGGAGTGTCAGGTGCTGAATGGTCCGAAACAAAGGAAGTGCCCAGTTTGCTCATTTCTGTCATCCAGTTTCTCCAGACAGTTTCTCCAGAGTTTAAATAAAGAGCGCTGCCCACCCCATTTGCTTCCTTTGTCATTCCAAGAAATAGTCATTTATTTCTGATATTTTTCTTCACCCAAACTATCCCTTATCTATTAAAAAATCTCTTTTCTCACTCACTTTTGTGAAAGTCTGAAGCCTCAGAAGGATGTTTTTATAAAATGGCTATATTTACCTGTAATTCTAGAGCAAAGCCCCCAAGGATCATGAAGCAGTGAAATTTTAGTATAATATTCTCTTGGATACAATAACTCAGCCACTGCAGCCCATATCATGAGATCTTTGGTTTAACAAGAGTTTCCTTTGCAAGACATACAATATCCTTCCAGTGCACTTAAGAAAATCAGGTAAAACAGGTGCTTCCTCAATTAAAACTTTAGATTTTTGTGAAAAATAAGTGAATCAAAATAAAAGATAAGGGCTGGGGATATAGCTCAGTGGAATAAGCGCTTGCCTAGCAAACGCAGGGTCCTGAGTTCGATCCCCAGTACCGCCAAAATAAAAGATAATACTCCTAGCAAAACATGCCAGTACTCAACATTTCCTATTTTCCTCAAGACCTTGAATATATCATTTCAGTACATTTTTAAAGTAATTAATTTAACACATGTTTTGCAAAGAAAAATACAAAAACTCATTATTCACAGTAATCTCACATTAAGCAGTATGTGTTTAATCATAAAAACCTGTCAAGTAATGAAGTATAACTTTTAACTTCTAAATTAACATAAGTAATATGATTAAGTGAGATTTCCAATTCTATGAAAAACCTGGCTTAAATATTTTACAATAAGTAGTGTCCATGTTTACAAATATTTTTAAAACATGGTGTTCCGTCAGTTACCTCACTGCAATTTCTTTTAACTTTGGCAGAGACAGGAACTGTCTCATGTCATGCAAAAATGGAATCTATTGGTCATATCCCACTTATAATTCATTGTGGATTGCTCTCAGAAGACTAGCAACTTTGCTGATATTCTACCCAAGATAATTCTCACTATGAAGTAAAGTTAAATTTGATTCCATTCCCAATTCCCTAATTTAAGCAAGTCATGTGAAAACCAGCTTTTTTCCTAAGTATTATAATTTTAAAAGGAGAAAATTGGAATTGTATTTGGAGCCTTAGATAGTTTATCTGAAAACATTTCAAAATGTCTTCTGAAAAGCTCTCGGACAGGAAGACAAAACACATGATATTGGAAGAAAGATACAGGGTGTAAGCATATTATCACCCAGTCATATCTCCACATCCCCTCCTCACTCCTTGACTTTAATAAACCAAATGTGAAGCCCAAAGCAAAGGTGCCAGAATTTGTCTATGGTTAAAATGACTAATTTATCTCCCAAACTGGGATACTTTTGAGAATGAAGGGAGTGTTCTTAATAATTAACCCTTCTTAATACACACAATCTGGAACTTGGATAAAGCAGGGCTTAGTAAGTTTGTCCTTTTACAGGCACTAATAACTTAGTCTGAGAGAAATTAACTTCAGAATGATAGTCATACACTGAAAACTTCATGAAATTCTACATAGACTTGACTTTTTATTGAAAACTTCAGTTATCTCTCCTATCAGGTCCCTGTTCTTGCACTAGGCCTGTTCAATATCTTCTCAAAGCTCTGATGATTCTCCCAGAGCACCGATAAAAGAATTGGAAAATAGAATCACGTGAACAGGAACTCTGGACAGCCAATAATCACAACCAAAAAGATGTCTAGATTCCCGGGAACATCGTGACATAAAACGTTGGGAATTTCAATGCATCTGTCTGGTATAGGATCCTTGGAATGTTTCTGGCATCTCCCTGGGCTGAATCGTCTCCCACAGTACAACTGAAAGTTACCTACGTCTACCCGATCCCAGCAGGTTCACAGTTCCCTCAGCTGAGAAGCTTATTGTTGGCTACATACTCACACTGGAGTTCTCTGATAGCTGGGCTGTTGTTGTTAAATTACATGAACCGTTCCAAAGGAATCAGATCTTGGGATAGCTCCAAAGGCAGGTTATTTTCCTTTGTTCCCAACTGAGCCAGAAAAATTTACTCATTTACTAGTCAGAAAATAAACTTGATGTATGTTCCTCAGGAGATTCATGTGCTGTACCTTGTTATGGCAGAATGCCACATGTACATCAGAAAGGAATACTTCATCACGTGGCCAGGGCCACAGCTGCAGGAGCCACAGTTCACTCAGAGCTTGTAAGGTAAGCAAGGCTGAGTCCAGCAACCACCGCAGAAAACAGGCCCAGAGGGAAACAGTCCTGGGCTGCAGGTCCTTCCTCTCCGCCTGTATTCTCCCGCACTCAGGCTTGCTGGGCTGCAGGGACTTCCACAGCAAGAGTAAGGGAAGGGGAGAGGTGAGGTTGAGACAAATCTTTCATCATATTTTCCCTGCTTTTAAATCCCAAACCACAATCCCTGTGTCCTCAGCTACTGTGACGAGCCCCTGAACTTATTTCCGCTGTTTCCAGTAATTGTAACTGTAGAGAGCATAATGTGCTTCCTGAATAAACCTGAACGAAAAGACTGGTCATTCTTTGCTCAGCCATGACAATTTTCACTAAAGAAATGTTTGTGGTTCTTTGTGACCACCCTTCTGCTCTCCAAAAACTAAATGCCCCACTAACTGCTCTAGCAGAAGGGACACTTTCACCTCAGAATCAATGGTTATCAAGATCAAGCAGGACCCTAATATAGTTTTTAAGTTTTCAAGTAATTCTAAATATGTGATGTCTCTAATAATGTATATACTCTGAATCATTGAAGGTCCAGGAATTAGCCAAAGTATACTAAAAGAATGCATTGGCAATTACAGTATTAAAGAAATTTTCATTCCTCTTACTGGAAAAAAAAATCATTATTTGAAACATACCAAAATTTAAAAAAAAACTTTTATGGGTATCTTTTAGCTTAGCATGCTGTAATCACATGTTTTTATGGATCCTGTTTATAGTAATAAGGAAGCTTCAGGTTAAAACACACACACACACACACACACACACACACACACACACACACACACACAGAGTCTCAGAAGCCTTAGGAATGGAGGACAAGATGGAAGAAGCGCTACTCTCTCCTGGTTTTGTCAGCTGGAGTGGATTCATTATCTTCCAAATGCCGTTTCCCTTTTCTTTGGTCAATGTGGGGACAGAATGATCAGTGTCCAGTTTCAAAAAGTAGCAGTTCATGGCCTGTGATAGGAAAAGCTACTAACATATCCATGGTTGGCCCTGAAATACAATTTTAAGAATTTAAATTTGCCATCCCCCACTGGAATTTTTTTTCATAAAGTACACTTTTATTAACACCCTCTTCTCCACCATGGATAAAACTGGTCACAATATTCTTATGGGTGGTTGGGGTGGGGGACCTTCTCCAGGGTTTCTGTACGAGAAGAAATGAAGTTTCTGGTCAAAAATAAAAATGGAAAACTCTGAAATGTTTGGAGCTTCTGGTTAAACCTTCAGTGGTACATTTCTCTTAGCCATTTGTCATAAGTATTGTGTCTGCTTGAGTATGTATGTATGTGGCTGGACTGAAATTGGTTGAATAATTTATGCTATTTATTTTTCCGGAAAGTTTCTTTTGATAATAAATACATAAATAATGCCACCTGAGAGAAAGGGAAATAGTGACCACTGTCAGTAGTATGAGTAGTGAAACAGTTATTTTTCCATGTTGGATGCTAATGAAGTGTAGCTACCAGGCATGGTCTTCACTGAGAAGGGCAGGACTCTAATGGGTGAGTATCGTCAGCATATTCAATGAAACCAGTTGGCTACGAGAAGCTGTCAAATAGGTGTGAAATGAGCTAAATGACGAGAGATACACTTCCTTTTAAGGTATTTTGCTTTGTTCCTTACAGTGCCTTGCAGCAAAAAATTTAATTTAAATACTGAAAATGGAATGCAGCTATAGTGATTTAAATTCACTAAGCAAGTCTTAGAATCTATTTCGCTTCCTGCATAAGCGTAGGGTGTATGTGAATCTGTTTGTGCTATCATGCAAGTACCATCAGCTCTTCTACTATTTATGCGTGAGTCACAGTTTATTAGAACCTACCACAATGTATACTAGCATAAAACACATAACTTGAATTGTCAGTTTGTAAAATTTTCAGAATGGCTGATTACAGTTCTGTCCTTACTGTAAATTTTTACATAGCTCTGGTGATTTATCCTACCTGGTAAAACACTGAGCTTATGTTAAACCGTGGCTGTTCATAGCTGGGATTTTCTTGTGTGTGTTTGTATGGTTGGGCTGTTCTTTGTGAGGAGGGGGTTTACTATTTTATTACATAAATTTCATTCCCGGAACCCATGCCAAATACAGAGTTATAGACAAAAGAAAAGATGGATGGATGGGCAGAAATGCATATGGCTCAATTTAGCTGATCCTGATTCATAGATAACTCATGGTAAGCTACGACTAAAAATATTTGAAATGTTTACAGGCTGCACAGTATATATGTTTGACATATTAAAGGAGACTTCTATCAGCTGCTCCGTAACCATTCCAGAAAAATGCCTCAAAAGAATCAAGCAACATCACAGCCCCTCGTCTGCAGTGCTGTTTCTAATTTGAAGGCAAATTCATCTCTGACACAGAGCAGATTCTGTGCAGGTGGAAGCAAGCCCTTCTCTGCTCCTCTCTCTGCCAGTCAAATTATGTCATCAGTGAAGGATCACTGGTTTTTAATGATACGGTGGCCTCCATACTGAGAAGCAGTCCTAGCAGAGCAGTATGCATAGCCAATAAAATGGCTGTCACCAAATTACAATTGACACTTAACATCACTAAATCTGCAGTGTAATTCCTTGTGACAGTTGTGTAGGTATATTAGAAGAAAATAATTTACTTCAAACCCAGCATGTTAGACACATTTTCCTGAATCTAATTCATGTCACATTTACAGTAGCCAAAGCAAGCAGTCTCGAGGCAGCCTTCGTTGGGAAGAGATCATAGATACTAACATGTTCATTGAACTATGATTATTTATGCATGCGATAAACGAAGCTAGAGCAGTTGTTCGTTGTAGGTTTTAATTGTTATTGGGGATTTTAATTGTTATTGGGTTTTAAATGAATATTAGCCTCTTTTGCTGGAGGGAATTAGAAAAACTATTTTTTTAAAGCCACATTTTATATGGAAAGTAGGCATCAGCTAAAAAGTTTTTTTTTTCAGGGTTAAAAGGACATTTGCTTGGCCATCACCCTTACTTCAGCTCTATATTATGTTTGGGCTTTGACTGATTATCATGCGATGATTGCCTTTAAGTCCAACGTCCAAAATGCAAGTAAACTAAAAAAGTCAGCCATGGTATTTCTCTTCCCTCCGTGTAATAACACTGAGGAATAAAGGTCTGAAAGGCACACAGTTTCTTCTGGAGAACTCTTTTGATCCATTCTTTCAGAGCAAATCTGTAGCAAGAGCCTTCCCTGGCCTTATAAGCATATATAAATATATGACAGAGCGAAAGGTCTCCACTCTTCAGGATGAAGTGTTTGGAATGTCTGGTGAAATGGGACTGCAAAAAATTCATTCCAACTTTGTCTCTAGGCAGTTCACCTTTGGCCCAGTGATGATACGAGTCTTTCTGCTGATGGGAGAGATAAAATAAGTCCGCTCCAGCCGTCTCACGAAGCAGGGGCCTATTTGTTAGCAGAATGAGGCAGGTATACTATGCTAGGGGAGATTAGCTCATCCCAGCATGATCATTACCTCCCAGAAAGCCCTCAAGGTTACACAGCGAGTGTAGGAGCTGCAGGTGCAGTCCTAGAAATGGGCACGTCTGTACCCTTAAGTAGTCTTAATTTAGAAACTCCAAATTTAAAAACACAAATCAGTGAGTGATAATTTCCCTGTCCCTTCACTAAAACATTAAAACGTCTCCAGCAAATGGGAGCTCACCGAAGAACTGGGGGCCCGATTAGAGCTCAGCCTCGAGGTGAGGGAATGAACCTCTGTCCAGGACGCTTAGTTGATTTTTTTTTTTTTTTTTATCAAAGTGAGCAACCGCAAACAAAAAGTAAGGCACCGCGTTCAGCTGGTTGAGGTCCTGTGGGCTGAATGTACCATTTGCTTCACACAACCATTTAGGAAATAATTTTCAGTGAGTTGTGTATGTTCCGAAACAGAATCACAGCATTTCAGCTATGGCACCAAAAAGCAAAAGGGAGAAATGGCAGTTGGGGTTATTCGGGTCATCTGTATAGAGTTTAGGAACATGGGTTGCTCTTCCCACACAATCATGGCATTGACAGCGCCATTCTGCCGGTCTCGGGCTGCTGAATGCTTTAGTTGAGCTAAACAGAGCCATGTCACCGCCACAAGCCTTAGGCAAAAGCTAGAACCTCGTTGGTTTTCTAGGTCAGTGAGGATGACCTGAGGGATTCTTCAGCGTCGCCAGTCCCTGGAGCACACTCCTGACAGCGCAGGCTGGAGAGGCAGCGGCATCTGCCCGTGTTCATCATGCAGCCACTGGGTTGCTGGGAGGAAAAGATACAGGGGCAAAAAATAAAGGCAGGAGAATGGCAGCAGCAATGTGATCCGGAGTCAAGGGGTTTCATGAACTTCAGGTGAGATTTGTCAAGCAAAGCCACATCTAAGAATCTCTGAAGCGGAGACACCAATTTTATCGGAGTTGTCTTGGAGGTGAATACTGGGGTCTTTAAGATACGTGATGGCAGCACGCATGAATGCCAGAGCCTTTTGTAAGCAGACTACTGTAATATTATAACGAAAATCTTGACAGAGTTCAAGAAGTATTTAACTTTTCTTGTTAATGAATGATTATAGTTTTGTGTACAGTATCTCTTTATGGTAAATACTTATCCACTATACACTCTAAAATAACACTGTGCTGATTATTAACTGAGGCCATCTGGAATCTTGATGTTTTCTCACGCTGTGTAGCACCTATTCAGTGGCAAGGGCAATATGAACACCTGTGGAACACGATGTCCCGTGGAATGAATTGGGACTGCCTGGATGGTGGATCCTTGTGAAAAATATGCCTTTGCTTAAGACCGTGCTACTCAGAACACTCTGCCATGACAGCCATGCTTTCCTAAAGCCCCCATCCAGGCATACCCACCCCCTTGTCAGCAGAAATCCTGCACTGGCCCCACCAGCATCCTCTCAATACCCAGAACAAGGACAGAATTAAATACATCTTGTAACTCCTGCTGCAAAAGCACCTACAGAAACTGCACAAAACTATTCCCCACTGGTAATGCCAGTAAGCAGGGCAATATCCTGGTCTCACTTATCACTGAGAAACAATCTCCATTTTGAAAACATACAACTGTGTTATTCATATATGGCCTGAACATAGAAAAACTACCCTCATTCAGAAAGGGTAGCTTAACTGAGGGCAGGTGACATCCACTTTCTTACTGTTCAGACACTTCCAACCCAGGTCGTATAATTCCCATCGTCAAAGCAAGCCTAATCTGTCACAGAACATGTGTCTGGTGGCCCCTTTATTAGGAACAGCTGATTAGAAGAAATTGTTTTCCAAACTACCAAATTTAACATAGTTCTCTTAAGAGAAAGATTTCTTTTATAATAATAATCTCTGTTTCAAAAACTGTTTTCCATTCCGTATGGGGAAGAGAGTCGGACGTACACACATGCACATGCACCACATACACACACCCACATCTGTACCCTCATTCGTTTACTGTTTACTCCACTTCCCTTTACCCACCCTCACTCTTAGAAAATGTGGTTCTGTTCCCAGACCTTGCCAAGAGGCTTCTGTCATGCTAACACTCAGTCTCAATTCTTAAAATGAACACGTCTTTTGGGAATTATATGGTGACTATCAAACAATGGTCATTTTAATGTTTTCAAGGCCAGAGCAATATCATGGATAAGTCTGAAAAGGATGGAAGTCAAATCGTGAACTGCATACGGTTTTGATAACCAAATAATTTCAGTGATTAAGACAGAGAAGTGCTCTCTGAAATCACATTAGTATAATAAGAAGCACTTCTTATGGGGTGGGGGGTTGGGTCTTTTCAACTGACACAAGACATGAGGAAAAGAAAAGAGTAAATGTTTATTATGAAAGCAGCTCTTCATTAGCTCCCACATGCTTATGAGTAATTTTTCAAATAAAGACTATAGAGAAACTTAATTCCACATGAAAAAGCTACTCTACGTTTTGTGAAGTCTCAATGATATTTTTGAAGTAATTTTAATTTACGACCCCTCGTGAAAACATTGATTGATCTTTAATACCTTAGGTCTCTGTTCCAAGAGGAGATCTAGGGCGAATTATTTTCTCTCCATGTCTGGGTAATTTAACTTTACAAAATGATCATCTGCAAAGAACAAATTATCTTGTTCTATTCCAAAGTATTTCCAGTAAAATAAAAAGGAAATATTTTTTATTTGCATTTTCCTTTTTCAATCCTGTCATATATTATATAATTTTTATTCAGCTAAATTATAGAACTTAAAGATCTGTGTTTGTGATATATTTCCATTTAATTTCATTGAAAATTTAATGAAATACTGTATTTTTTAAAGAGAAAAACAATAAAAACAGTGATATAAAATTTTAAAAGAAGATTGTAGGATGGTAGCAATGGTTATTACAGTATGTATTGTTACCTTCAAAATAGTTGCTCGGATTACAAGATCTAGGCACGAAAAACTGATCAAACGATTCAAGTACAAACCTTTCTTTTCAATGAGCTAAAAGCCATTAGTAGTATAGCTATCACAGACTTTTCATTTTCCCTTCCTTCTTTTCTCCTTTCCCCAGCCCAGTTTCTCTTTCCTTTTGAACAGTTTCTTCCCATTTTCCAGTATCTATTGTACCTTTTGGATCTTATGTACTCTTTCAGCATCTTACACTAGGGGGACAATATGATGTTTACACACAGGATATTGATTGATGAAATGCTATATTTAAAACTCAGTTTATTTCCTGAAAGAGATCAAAGAACAATTTTTAAAAGTCAGCATTTACTCAGTGTAACCAAAGAATTACATTTTCTTCAATAGTTTAAAATACTCATACAGAATATTGAACTTATCCACATTACTCAAGTTACAGGCTTCTAGATTTTAAAAGAAGTTAACTTTACATAACCATAAGTAAGCAGTTTTGAAGAAGTTTATCTCCTGTATGTTTTTAAGATTAAAGATTTGCTGTCTATTGTTTTATAGCAAACTATCACAAAAACTGTAGCATGACCCTTTTAGTTTTCATGATCCCCTGATCCAGCACCTGCAGCGGGACTGCTACCAGTATTGGGCAGTTCTGCCTCAGGTGTTGGTTGGAGTCACCTGGGGGTCTTCCCTGGAAGCTGAGCTCACCTGCATTCCTCATGCACAGACTCGAGGCTTGATCCAGCAGGGAACCAGCAAGCATGAGTTCTCTCCTTGCCCTCGCTCCCCATGGCAGTAGGGCAGTCTTAGGATGACCATAATTCCCACAAAGTAGAACAAAGCTCCAAAAGTGAGCATTTGAAGAGGGAGGAAGCTGACCCAGGCAAGTCTTTAAGGCATAGACCCACATTACGTCCATTGGGTCCTGCTGGTCAAAGCTCACACAGCCTTCCCAAATCCAAGATTAGGAGACACAGACCCATTGCTTAGGAAGGACAGCAAAGGCTCTGTGTCCATCTTCAATGTGTGGTAGTGTGTCCCACTTGGGAATTGTTAATAAAGTTTCCTACAAATGACATGACCTCCACCACCTTTTTTTATTGGGAGCTATCAATTTTCAGGGTCAATGTTAGTATGCCCAGTAAAGTAGAAATACCAAATGATCTCACAGAAAAGCCTAAATATAGAAACAAATCATGTCACCAAGAATACATAGCCTACTCTTACCAATTTAATAGTAAGTTAAACAGAAAAAAGGTAAGTTCATGGATTTTTGTTATTTTACATAGTTTGTTTAATATGGATGAAGAAGAAATGATTTCCATGCACAGAGGAGTAATTTAACACACTAAATCAAATTAGTGGAGCTGCCACACCGAAAGCAGCCTCAGAGAGTAGGAAAGCTCATTCAACTCTTCAGACTCCAGGATCCACAGTAAAAGCAAGAGATCAGAAGCCTATTTGGAAGGAACTGAACACTTATTTGTACTGAAGATGTCTAAACAGCAGCACAAATAGAACTTAACTCCACTGCTAAATTATTAAAGCTCCCACATTAATGTTCTAATCAAAGAGGCACCGCCTTGCTTCTGAGCATCAAGACTCTCTTCCTCATTGTGTGTTTCCTGCATATCATATTACTATTCAATAGGAAAGAAGGAAGGAGAAGGGAAGGAAGGACAGAAAGAAGGAAATTGGAAGGGAAGGAGAGGAGAGGGAGGGAGAAGGGGAGGGAGAAGAAGAGGGAGAGGAAGAGGGTAGCGGGAGAAGAAGGAGAAGGGAAGGGAAGGGGACGGAAGGGGAAGGGGAGGGGAGGAAGGAAGGAAAGGAAAGGAAAGGAGAAGAGAAAGAGAAAGGGAAAGGGAAAGAGAAAGAGAACAGAAAAGGAAAGGAGAAGGGAAAGGGCAGGGCCGGGGAAAGGAAGGACAAGAAGCAAAGAAAGAAACCTCAGTGCCGAGAGGTAAAGTTGTCAGCGGATCCAGACTCAGAGATGACTCAGATGTTGAAAGTACTACATAAGACTTTGTAAGAGCTTGTCTATTATGTTAAATGATCTGATGAAAAATATAGACAATATTTATGAATCTATGGAAAATTTTAGGAGAGGGAAGAAAGTTAAAAGCCTGTTAGAAATACTAGAGGAGCCAGGTATAGTGGCACAAGCCTGTAATCCTAGTACACTGGGAGGCTGAGGCAGGAGGATCACAAGTTAAGTCTAGCTTGACTTGGCAATTAGTGATTTAGCAAGTCTCTGTATCAAAAATAAAAAATGAAAAGGACTAGGGATGTAGTTCAGCATGAAGGCCTGGGTTCCATCCTAGGTATCACCCCCAAAAAATTGCTTGGGGATAATCACCTGACCACAGACATGGAGACTATTTTCAATAAGTATATCAGCACATTGTTCTCCAGGAAAAAATCATCAGTCAACTTGAAGAAAGAAAGGCCAATATAAAAGAACCAATCTCAAACAAAGGGAAACAAGAGTAAATTACAGAACAGCACATCTATCCAAGAGCTGCTAGACAATATCAGAGTCTAGCACACATGTACATAATTTCTTTCTTTTCCAGAAGGAAAAGGGTAAAAATATTTGAAGACGTAACAGCTAAGTCTCCAAAATTAATAAATTACAACAAATTACAGATCCACAAATAATAGAGACTCCAAAGCAGAGTAAAAAGATGGAGAAAACAGAATGAAACAAATAGCAAGAAAGCAGAGGCAGGTGTCACACGGGCCTGCAGCATGCAGCGCACATGCAGGAGCTGGCCAGCGGGGGGACCCAACCAGCAAAGAGCTCAGTGTAGCATCTGGGACTCATCTACACCCATGGAGACTGGGGCTCGGGAAAGACTGGCCCAAAAACAAAGCAACAAAACCCTGAACAGAAATAGACATCCCAATAGGGAGAAGAGATGGCTCCAACGTGCTGCTCAGTGGTCAGCGATGGACAGAGAGTCCATAGTGCTTCTGTGCAAATTCCTGGGATCTTGGCATAACCCTGAGAAAGAGAGGGAGAGCCCAGAATCTAGAACTTCATCCCAAGATGATTTCGGGATGGATGGTAGTTGCCTCAAAGAAATGAGAAATGTGGTTATTTCTTGCACACCTGAAATTATGGGCTAATAATCAGATTTTCTGCTGTGTTTATTAATAAGACCTATCCTACCTTCAGAATTTTATAAATAGATTCTAGCTAGTAGACGAACCCAAAGGCTCCTCCTTGTTCAGGAGAACAGGAGAGCATCAGCCTTCCCTTCCAATCTTCAGGAAGAAGAGTAAAGTCGGGGACTCGACTGTAAATCTACTCATAACTCATATGGATAGCGTTTAGCAAATGCTAAGTATCATTTTCAAAATCCCATTTCACTTGTAAAACAAGGTTCTGGGTCTTAAAAGCCTTCTGATAATTATAATTGTTTCTACTGCCTTACAAAATTCTTTGTATACAAAAATGGTTGGTTGAACTAGGTTCATAAATATATCAATGTGACTGCAAAGACCAATAAGAAATTAACAGACCCTCCACCACGAGAGGCCCAGGTCAGTAAAGGAATGAGGGAGAAACGGGCCAACGTGTACAATGCCAGAGACAATCCTAACCTCTCTGAGCACAGGCACGATAAACTGCAGGATCCATATTACTATAAAATAGAGCAAGTGGGAAAATGCCAACTAATAAACAGGGGGTAGAAGCTGACATTGATGGCGAGGTGGCCAAATACTTTTCAAACATGATCACACCCCGGAAAACATGGCTATTGGAACACATTGACCACATCTTCAGATTGTTTTAAATCTAAAATTGCAATGCAACAGAGTACAAAATAGGACTGGAAAATTACAGTTAGATAAGATCACCAATTCTGTGTAATTTTCCATCATAGAACCCACAATTTTAGATACGTTGTCCAGTGCAATTCTGTTGTGAAATTATAACAAATTTTGTACTGGCCTTTCTCTCTTCACTTACACACATTTTGAAATTCTTGATGGCGATGTAAAGAATGACCATTAACTGAATCAGTTCTCCTTTCTTAATCTCTGAGGTAAAGCAGAACACTGTCTTTTCTAAAAAGGAAACCTCTATCCTCCCATAACTGTAAAATGAATCCTCGCACCCCATAAACCTAGGAAAGATTTTCCTCTGTCTGACCATCCTCTCTCTGACCAAACAAGTCCCAGCATACAGCAGACTCTGACTACTCCGTTTAGTATTTATTGGACCACAGAGTTTTGCCAGCTATCCACTAGGAGACAGTAGAAGTGGTGTAAACCAAGAGAAAAGTATAAAACCACACGGGTTCAAAAGGAGTGCTACTGACCACTGGGTAAGAAGATGGGGGTGTGGGAGTCCTCGCCTGCCTGGATTTACATCCCGCTCCAACCTTGGATGTGCTGCTCAGCCTGCACTTGTATGAGTTTCCTCATTGATAAAAAACCATAATACACTCCCTTCCTTAAAGAATAAAGTAATATCAACTGAATTAATATTTGGGTTTTCTTCTTTTTTTTTTTTTTTTTTTTTTGCAGTGCTGGGGATTGAGCCTGCAGCCTAGACCTCATGCTAAGTACCCTACCACTGAGCTCCATCCTCAGCCCATGAAACATTAATACCTGATCTTTGTAAGTGAAATATGTACACGACTGATAACCAGATAACTCAGTGGAAATGAATGGTCACATGAAGGAATCACTAAAAGATATTAGAAACTACCTTGGATAAAGGTGAGTTCGAATGTTTTCAAATCTTTGTTTTATTTCTTTACAACTGACATGTTTTAGTTTATAAGAAAATGGGACACTCAATCTAGTCAATGATATATTTATATCAATATCGAAGAGTTTATATGAAGTTGTAACATTTTGTCCAAAGAATTTAGTGTGGGTGAGACTTCTCTATTCAAGATTTCACTCTTAGGTGGTGGTGGTTTGTCAGTTTGGTTTTATTCTTAGTCTTTTTGAAATAGCTTTAGTATATCTTGCTGGAAAACTCTAGGCCAAGTTTCCAAAATGATAGGTTTATCCCAAAGTTACTGATTGACCACAAAATTTTTCATAACATTATCCAGGGTTTTTGGTGGGTGAGAAATATGTAAAATACAGAGTTGCTTTCCAGGATCCAAATTTAGAAGACATACAGATATGAAAACTACAAAACAATCAAATGTAACCACCGCTTAGGATATTGTTTCATATCAGTCCTTACACGCTTGCTATCATTTTCTACCTCGCTTGTTAATCTTCACATTTTAGAGAAAAAGTGATAAAGAATCAGAAAGATAAGATGACTTGTTCCACTTCCAGCACTAATCTGTCACCGAAGTCTGCCTGCAACCAAGTGTACCTGACTCCTACTTGGGCTTCTTTCCGCTCTCCCACAGCTGCCATGATGATCACGGAATCTGAAGACGTGATTTAGGAGCTCAAGGATAAGAATTCAAAGTTCATGAAAATAAGCAGGAAAATCTCATAGGGAAGGGGCTCTAAAGTGGTTGAGATTCAGTCAGGGAAGTGAGAAGACTGGGCTGAAGGTGAGGGTTGAGAGCGAGGACACCCTGGGAGACTGCAACAAGGGTCCGCTTTGGGACCTGTAACCCTAGAAATTGATAGGGAAGATAATACCATGATTTACATGGAGAAGGCACTCGAGAAGAATTTAGGCAAGGGAAATCTGGAGGTTTTACAGGCTTGAGCAGGGATCTGGGTGTAACCAACCTTTGTGTAGCAGCAGAATTACAAACAGGGGAGGGGTGGTCAGGCAAGCTGCCCCAAGGCTGCCCCATGAATTGAGGCGAAGGTGCCAAGTATCTGGGCTTGTTTGCTGACCAGAATAGAAAGGCAGTAACACCATAGCACTCACTCTCAAAGGGAAGCAATGAAGAATTTAATAATTATGAAGAATGAAGGAGAGAAATAAGCTAGAAATGCTTTCAGGGTTTTGAATCTGGACAGCTTGGGCAATGGTGCTACTGTTTATAGTAACAGGAACACAGAGCCAGCACGGAACAGGGACACCCAGATCTGGAAAAGAGATGAGCAAAGCCTTTGAGTTGGAAGGAAATAAACTGCAAATGTGAGCCAGGAGAGAAACCAAGTAGGTTAGGTTCTCGGTCCACAGGGTTCCATGGGACATGGAGACACAAATGCCAGTGGGCAGTAGAAAAGTGTAGAGTGAGACCGAAACTTTGGTAAGCAGTGAGAAATCAAAGCAAAAATGCAAGGGTCACCAACACTGAGAGAAGGGTGCAAAGTGAGTTAGTTGACTAACAGCTGAAATAACCACTGAGATATTCTGCCCTGTGAGTCACTGAGAGGAATTTCATTTTGTTCGTCCCTTGCTCTTCTGTTTCTTAGTTAATATGGCGAAGTCATTTAATACAACCAAAAGTTCAGCATCTGACTTCTGAGTAGCAGGCAGGATGTGAGGAACGTACTCATAACCCATGCACTTGCTTTCCACTTTTGGAAGGGAGTCGCCACTATTTCCTTACTGAAAACCCCGAGAAAGGAACATGAAAGAATTAAAATGTGCTAAGTAATTTGAAATGCTAAAAACAGCACTTTTGCATTGGCTGTATAAGAATTCCAATGTTCCTGCCAGCTCACATACAAGCAATTTTCTATGTAGTTTCTAAAATAAATGTAATTTTAAATAAAGTTGTACACCTAAAGTCAGAAAACAAAATATTCTCTTAAGTATAATAAAATGCCTTAATCTAAAGACATATCATGGTATCACATTTAAACATGAAGGGAAGCATCAAAGTACCTAATCCATCTAGTCTCCAGTCTCTTGAACTAGAAATCCCTTCGACACCCTGTGAGGTGTTTACTAGGTCGCTGTTGAATGACATGATTGCCCATACCTGAATCTTAACAATGGTCTCAAGAACCTTCTTCACTTTGCAAAGTGACCACATTCAGTATCTCAGATTGTCATAAAGTGGAGCTATATCCAACCCTCACATTAACCTATAGTTTAGGTCACAAAAATCTCAGAAAATTTCATTTCACTGGGGAAGTCTACTTCAGGGTATGCAAACGTGTTCCCCTAAATCCACAGAATGATCAGAGGTAGTCCAAGCAAGTGGACTGGGAGGAGTTATGTTCCCCTTTCTGGAACATCTGGTATAGATTTATAACACTAGGGGTAAAGGATTTATTTAAATTAGGCATATAGGTTTGTGCCCTGACCTTGTTAAGTGAAAAGTAGGTGTTACTCCCATGAATTTCTGTGAAATTGGTAGTAAATGTGTAAAAGTCAGGGCCTCCTACAGAATATTAAGAAGCATGTGTTAAAAAATGTAGAAGCACCCAATGCTAGTGCATTCCCCATGGAATACATAGAGACAATGTAGAAGATTTATTGTATCTTTGAATTGGGGACTTTATTTTATTTTTCCTTTTGAAATAGAAAAAAAAAGGAAAAGGTTAAAAATACACAAGAATACAATTAAGAGTTAGTTGACTTGTCAAATACTGTATTCAGTGACCAGATCTTCTAGCTATAGATTTCCAAGACTAGCCCTTATTAAGTATGAAAGTAGCATAAAGGAGATGAGATGTTAAGAATAAATGCTTTTCTTAAGAGGAATTTGCCATGAAATATAAGAAAGTCTATGATTACTTTTTTATCCCAGAAAAGATTATTTTACTTCACTTGAGCTTTAAAAATTCAAATTAAACTGCTAGGCATTTTAAATTGAGTTTATTGTCATCCTCTTTAGCCCTATAATTTAATATTTTCCCACTTTGGGCCAATCTAGCCCTCATTTCTACGTTGGATCAGAACTCTGTGGTACAGAGAATTCCAAGATTTGGTCTCTGACCTCCACTTCCAGACAGTTTTATGCAGGAAAAGCACTGTGATTATTGTCTTTGCTTTCTGCAGCCTTCTTGCTTCACCTTGAAGTGTAAAGGTTCATAGCCAGGGCTGGCTCTTATTACAGGTTTTAAGATGAAGTCTACACAATGAAAAGAACTCTGTTTTTATTTCTTTGGAATCATTGGCTTTCAAGCCTTTGAATTCCCTACAGATAATTACTGTTTTGGCCCATGATTTCTCTGATATTTGAAGCCTCTGAGAGGACTACATTACCTACTTAATAAGGAGGGTTAATTGGTAGTTCTGAGCCAATGTATGTGATCCTTGTATTATTTTTTTTAAGTACCCTGCAAATTCCGACCATCTGAAACATCTTATTGTTTTACACTATCTCGTACAATACAATTTATGTTTTGGATACTTGACTCCTGAAAACTAAAAGAAATAGAGAAGAATTCTAGTAGATTTGTGTATGTTGGTACTGAAGTTTCTTGTGCTTTTGTGATATTTGTCCCTACTCAGATCAATCACATTTCTTTTTAATATCCTGACTAAGAATTCTTCAAAGCTAAGATAGATATGCCCACTCTTGGAACTAAAGTTTCATGAAGTTAGCTCGTCAGGGTTCAACCCCTCTTAGGTTTTTCAGGAATTCATCTCTGAGGAGCTGTGCTCTTTTTTTTGTTAGTATTTGTCTTATTAAGTCCATGAAACTATAAAATGCCGCAATGAAGTCAAACATTAGCACCAGCATTCACAGTAAATTGTTTTGTGTGAATGAAAGCTTTTTGGAAATGTAACTTTGGCAAAATTACTTAAAAGTAATTTAGTAAATGCCATGAAACATAACATCTGTGTATCAAAAAAGTGCATTCTGTGTGTGACAGGAAAGCTGTGGTACTGAGGCAGTTTCCTAATATTTCCATATTTACAACAAGTGCCCATCACGAGAAGACTAAGCTCACCTGCAACACTTTCACGTCCATAAAGTGAGGAACGTCTCATGTTTGGGCGCCCTAATAGCCACGATATTATTTTAACAATTACGCTATTTAATACCTTGGATTAGTTCCTCTGATAGTGCTATTAGCTGTCACTATACCCCATAATAGGTGACTTCATCTTTGTTATGACATGATCTTTCCTACTGTTTGTTGACCTTTCAATACAAGGGGGAGGGGACGCTCCCAGCCCCCCAAATCTTTAAGCAGCTACTGTAAAGCTGCGGTTTAATTCTCAGCTGGAATGTTTAGAAACCCTTGGTGCTAAATACCTCGGTGGACTGCTTAAACACCAACAACAGCCTTATGGGGCCTTGCCCGACCTTAAACACATCTTTTTTTGTTGAGAATATTGCATTCTGCCACAATTCTGTGGGCTAACCCTGGGCTCACACTGAATATACCAGCCTCATTGAAGCTTACTGAGTTGAGTTGAGTTGTTCTTTGTTTTATTCTCTCACTGCTTCACCCCCAGCTGGGACTGGGCAGCCTTTCTTCCAGCGGAGCGTGCTTTAAAGTAACCCAGAGAAGAGGAGGAGGGAGTGGAGGAAGCAAAACCAAAAGGTGCAGCTAAGGCCCATAATTAGTCTTGATCCTCCAAGTCTAAAATATTTTAACGCCAGGTTTCTGATTGCAGTCCGGGCAAAGTGGATTTGGGAATGCAGAAAAGTAATTAGGTCTGTGCAATGGAGTGTGGAGAGCATTTAGAAGTGAATGGGTGGTTACTACATTCTTGGCAGGCTGTTTTTTATCTTTTCATGCTCTGCTGTTGTTAGAGGTGATGGGTTTATTGCAGTTTTTGCACTCTGGAGGTGGCTGTGTTTTTCTTAACCTCGCCTTTTGCTCTCCCTCCAGCTTAAAAATGAATCCTCATGGTGTGAGGAAGAATGAGGGAAATTTAAAGAAATAATAATAATAAAAATAAGAACAAGGCGCCCTGGCCAAATACTATGCAGTGAAGCAGAATAAGATGGGAATGAACCTCAATGCTGAAACAGGTCACTTATGGAGACTCTGGGTTTAATTAATGATTCACCGAGCACGGGACCAATGGGAGACAATGGTCACCCCAAGGAGAAGGAAAACAAAACATGTTATTCTCTGACCACGCTCACAGAACCATCCGACCTCTCTGGGGGAGAGCTGACATCATTACACTGCTGCAGGGCCCTGGTATCGAAGATATAAACCATAAATGTCTGAGTTGTCAAAAAATGTATGTTCTGTGTTACTTCAGCCTGTAGGATTGCTGCAGTTTGCTAAGATCACATGAACCTTAGGCCTAGGGATTTTTGTCTACCAGTCAAGTTATTATCAGTCCTGGCTTACAAGTCATAGAAAAATGTATATGCTTTAAAAATACATATAGCTAGGGCTAGAGAAATAGGGAAGAGCTGAGTTAAGAACTGATAGAATTTAAAGGGCCTCCTTTTAATGCTCACAGAGTTTTTCTAACTTAGGGGAATTATATAAGAAAGACTAGGCTTATTTCTTTAGCAATCCAGACTTACTCAAGGGGGAAAAAAAATTGCATGAGGCAACTTGGTCTTCCTAAACACGTTTAATGGTATCCACAGAATTTGAAAAACAAGAATCAGATAAAGCTAATGGAGAATCACATGAAATCACAGGTGAAGTTGGTGGAGGGTTCATTGTTATTCAGAGATTTAGAGTCTGTCTTTCTGTTTGTTTTTATTTTAAACATGAGTTTTGGAAAGACCAATTCAAGGACGACTAGCCTAATATATTTATACACCAGGACAGCTACTTTAGTCTCCCTGAAGTTTACCAATGAGTTTCCTGTTTTTTTAACAACTTAAGTGTTGTATGCAGCATCTTAATTAAGTGCTCTTCTACCATTCTAGAGTTTGTAAATATGTATGAGAAATATATTTCCTTAGCCACATCTGGCTGTTTCAGTATTGGGTTTATCTCTATTGCTAGTGAACAGGAATGAGCTTTTTACAGCTTGATGTATTATCACTGTGGCCCTGGCTAAACTCATGCAGCCCTCTCATTGCAAATTTTCCTATTAAAAGATTAATACGTCAGTAATATTGCTCATTCTCCATATGGTTTAGGTCTTGCAGAAGATACAAATAAAATATATCATTTAATGCTATTGTAAATAAGATTTACATCTCCATCATCATCTGTAGATAACAGAGAAAACTAGTAACAACATAAATGTCTACCAGTGAGGAAACAGTTATACAAAGGCTGATACACCCTTACAGCAGAGCACTAGGCAGCCCTCAGGAGTTGATATGAGGGAAAACCGATGCCCAGAGAAGATTTTCAACATGCATCCAGTTTAAAAAAGCAGCTTATAAGGCAATATGGGTAGTATAACTTGGTATGTAATAAAATAAATAGTAAATTATACATTTAAAAACATAATCCTTGTTTTTAAAAATACAACTCATTCTTTAAAATGAGAAGAGCATACCACAGTGTTAATAGAGATTACTCTTGAGTAGTGGGATAGTAGTAAGTTGATTTTATTTACTTTCTTGGCTTATCAACACTTTCTAAAACTTATGTAATGAACAATAGGATTACATGGGTTTATTTCTTAAAACTGTTAATAAAAGTCATTTTAAAAGAAATAGTTTGCCAAACTGTGATACTTCATTCTCCCCACATACTCCTTGAAATATGCCTGATCCGATGGCCTGTCCTCCTGAGTACAAAAGGCAAAAGAAGGTTTCACTCTTTACCACGACCCCATATTATCCTTGTGCCTAAACATAACCTTCATTACCCACAGCATTTCCTAAAGATCCCTCTCCAATTGCCTAACAGGCAGAAACAGATTCCGGCATTGTACGCTTCAACTGCATTTTACATTTACAGAAACCCAAGCAAGCAAATGTCTCCCCTTGTGTGTTTTCCACAAGACAACTCAAGCTCCTGGGCTCGACTCTATTCTGACAGGGCTCTAATTGGAATGCTCACTGCCAGGCCTGGGCCCAGGGTGGGGTGCTCTGCTCCCTGACCCTTCCTGAACTTGTAAGGCAGTTCTTTGTGTTAAGAAATCTCCCTTCTTGGAAGCCTGATGAATTCCTCATTATGCAAATGGAAAATAAGCGCTAGCGTATCCAGGTCAGATGCATAATGTGCATAAATAATTGCTGGGGGAAATATGTGGCTCAGTGAACTAATCTCAAGCCAAAAGCTTAAGAAGTTTGGGTCCAGCACCGACACCGGCTTGCTGGGAGCCCATGAGCAAGTCACTTAGACTCTCTGTGTTTCATCTGAAAATAGAGACGAAAGGAATGTTGACCCAGGCCCCAGGGAAATAGCAAGAGACCGTGAAGCATTTCAAAAATTCTTCTATCAAAGTAATAGGCGCTATTTAAGGCAAAGGTCACAAAATAATCAAAAACCTCTTGAAGCCTCAAAACTAACGCTGATTTCACAAACTGTGATGTAGGCAGAGCTAAATTCACAAACGCCGAAATTTGCAGAGCAAACTAAAACATTTGCTCGCCACTTGGGGGCTTTGTGATCTTTCCTGCAGAAGATGTATTACTCACTTTAGCCAGAACATACCCATCAGGTGTTTGAGAGATTTCTCAAGCTTCACACACCCTGCATAAGAATCCAGCCCTGAGATGAGTTACTGAGAAAGTCCTTGAAGACATCACTATACTGCAAGCCAAACTGTATTCCGCAGGTAGAAATTAGCACGTGGTCTAGAGATAGCCCAGGATCACAAAGCACACGGAATCCTCAAGGGTGCTTCTCTATAATTATGTGGCTTTCCTGCAACAGTCACTGTAAGCTTCTATGGCTTGCATGAGGAACACCACAAGTAACTGGTGATGGGCATGTTTTTGGTCTCTGTCCCATCCACCCCATTCCTGCTGGGCACAACACCCTCCTACAAGCACTGGGGACAACACCCCACTTTCAGTCTGTTGTGGCACCTTCCAGCTCATTTACCAAGTCTTCTATACAGCTGAAGCAATAATGCTGGCCATGATTTGATATCTCCCACGGCCGGAGTCTCAGACTTCCGCCACCATTTTTTCATCTGGTCTGTGTCCAGATCAAAGAGACAACACAGAGAAACTTCTGTGGAAGCCAAAGCAAGAACTGGAGCTATCTTTATGCCTCGCAGAATTTCTAGAATTAACAGAGTTCTAAGCAAAACAAAAGAATGACCACTTTCTATATCTTGCCACTGTATCGTATCATTTAAAATGTGTATCTTCTTAGTGCGGTGATTCAGAGAATCACTTTGAAATGAGACAAAATTCAGCTGCACTTCTCAACTAAATTGCCTAGAAAAAGTAATTTAATGTTTCCTTATGTTCTTCTCCTCATCCATAAAATGGGGATAATAATGCTACCACTTCACGCTGTAAGAGGTTTGAGATGAGGCATATACACTTTTAAACGCTCTGCATGTAACAGCTGTTAGTGGCAGCAATTGTTCTAATTAATACTGTATCAGTTGCTAGCTTCCTCATGTGATAACAGAAAGTACTGACACTCAGCGAGATGCAGCGGCTGGAAAGCCAGGGCTGAAATCCAGGAATTCTGACTCCAGAACGTACATTGTTTGTACTCCCAGTCACTGTCTCAGTCTTTGGGAAATAGATCAGTTTAGAAGAACAGCCTCAGAAATCTACTGAGGTAGTCTAATCATTCATATGCAAAGTTCTCAAAAAAAAAGTAAGTCCAGACATACCTAAATATGTTCTTCTATCCTAAGCAACGCTACTCTGCCTCTCTTGCAGGGAGGAGTGTGTGTGCCTCCGTCTCCCGGTAGGAACGCTTGCCAAGGTATTTACAAATGAATTTCTCGGCACCAAGGGCAAAAGAGAGAGCAAAAATGATCCTTCCTTTTTTGCCCCCTTTTTACTTTCTTTCTTTCGGTAGAAAAATCCATGACCTCATGACCCTTAAGCCAAAACTATAGCCCAAGGCTTGTGTAGTTAGGGGTGGAGGGCCTGTGGGGAGGGTGGGTAATGTTAGAGAAAGACAAACTGGGAGCAGAGACAAAGGCAAGTAAACAGAAAGAAAGGAGCTTAGCAGGGGGGCAAAGAGGGTGGGGGCTGGAGACAAAGACAAGGCACAGAGAAAGGATTTGTAGAAAGATTGAATAAATTGTTTGCTTGTGCTGTTTAGCAAAATCAGCTAAACTTGGCTTTCAAAAAGTTTCACACAAAATCATTCTCACTGATTATTTTTTGGCAAAAGAAATTTTGTAAAATTTGGAAATTCACAAAGTGACACAATTTGCTAAAAATGCCATTCAACACAATTTGATGTAAACTACAGAAATGTTATTATAATTCATTAGGAAAACTTAAAAATGTGATAGTGTCCTGAAGACTTGGACCAGTGCCACAAGAATCACTGGCAGCTAAAAACTAGCATAAGAACCAAAACGCTCAGTCTATCTATTCACAGGCAAATGTCATGTGTCTTTTGTGTGGTTAGCTTCACTTTAATATCCTGGAGAGATTTTAGAGCCATCTTCAGTCTTTCATTTTATGTTTTCCCAGGAATCAAACCCTATAGCCTGTACACATGTAGGCAATTCAGCATACAATTCATATGATCCATTCAGTAACAAGCAAGCCATGCTTACTGTAACAGCTGACTTCCAAAGGTCTGTACTTTGGTCTTTTGTGTTCTAAATACCAATAAAAACGGCGAGCTTCCTAACAGAGTCCAGCGCTCCTTCTATAATTCTGGGAAACATGTATCATGCATGAAAAATAGCCTGAATGAACATCAGACAAAATAGAAGGCTACTTACTGGCCCCTTGAGAGAAGAGGTATTCTCCTACCCATCCAAACAAATGCCCAACAGATAGAAGATGCCCAGTGAGTGAAAAGAAAGAAGGAAGGAGAAAAAATAAGACAGGCAGCAAGAACAGAAGATAAGAATAAAGGAAGATTTGGTTCAACTTCTAATACACAGTAGACTAAACTTGGACAATTTGCTAATCCTCCTAAACCTGTTTCCTTGTTAATAAACAAGAATAACAATTCTTACCACCAGTATTACTTACTGTTAGGACTCTGTTGTTTATCAGGGGTTTTCACATACACAGAGCAAATCATTCAATAAACATTCAGAGCTTCTTTTGTGCAATACATTACATTCACCCTTACATTCACCCTTTGCCAACTTCGGAGGAGTCCACCTTGCAGCCAGATAAGTGAGTTGCCTAGGGAGAAAAAACTAGAAGGTCTTTAGAAAAAAACCTATACACGTACATTCCATCTACCTCTAGTTATCTTTCTATTTTCACCCATAGTTGTGAGTCTATGTAAAATGACATGAAACATTAAGGCAATTTACCTATATTATTCAATATTTAGAACAATTCTTTTAAGTGGAGACAAATAGCTGAGAAAAAAGTTTGAAATTTACATAGAAAAAATTGAACTCTCTTGTATATAGACAACAGAATTCAAAGACGACCAAAAAAGAACCTTATTAGAAAGTGAGTAATAGTTCACATCAATACACATGACTCATAAATGTACGAAAATATATTCAAATCCCTTCTACATGGAAAAAATGCAAATTAAGATTACATCAAGATACCATATTTTACTATCAGATTGGTAAAAATTCAAAAATTTGACAACGCTTAGGGTTGGCAAGATACAGAGAAAGGAGAACAGTGATTCATTGCTGGTGGGAGTGTAAATAGGTATAATCATCCTGGAAGGGAATTTGGCAATATTTATTGCAATTATCAATGCATATACTCTCTGACTCAGCGGTTCTAATTCTAGGAGGTTTTTTTCTACAGATACATTCACACATGGGCAAAATGAGTGTGTAAGGTTGTTTACTGCTATAATTCTTATAATAGCAAAGGACTGGAACAACCTGTAAGTTCATCCATAAAGAACCTATGACTGCTACTCAACCACAATGGGAAAAATGCAAAGAATACAGAAGTTCTGTATGACTGATGGGTACAATGGCGTGCATTATTAAGAAAGAAAAGGCATCCAGAGGGTGTGCCACATTTGTCCTGAAAGTAGGTACAGGAATATGTGTAGCATCTGCCTGTACAAATATTTATAAATCACTGGTAATCTGCAGAAGAAACTAATAGCAGACATTCTTTCACTGGAGATGGGAAAGCATCCGCTTGGAGATCGATAAAAGAGGAAATTTACTGTGTCCATTTTTGCCCTTGTTAAATGTTCTGAACTATGTGAAACTAGCATTCCTTTACAAAATTATATAAATGCTAACTTACAGCTCCCGTTAAGAAAAAGAAAGGTATTCCTATCTTACTTATCTGCATTACTCAATTCCCAGCATCTCAGGCCAACTCAGCCCTCATGTGGACTGTGTGAGCCAGGGGAGAAACATCCAAGTAAAGGGATGGCTTACTGTGCACTATTTAATTTATTGGAAAACACTGACCATAGGTGGAATAGGGTAAAATACCAGGAAATCTTTTCCGACTCAGAAACTTTCCCATGTCAATGCTTTATGTATTTGATGTAAGAATCTGGGTTTTTTTCTCAAAATGCAACTACAGAGAGCATTGAATACAAGTACTTTGATAGTCAGCATTGACTGTTTAATCTCATAATTTCTTAAATGTTAATCTCCATCTACTGAAGAATGTGGGGTTTTGGATGGAAGAAAGAGAACAGAGGGTAGAAATATCCAAGGCTGGAGGAAGGGAGGGCTATAGGAAAAGCAGCCCACAGGAAGAAGAGGAGGTGGGCTGGGCTGAGAGAGGGAGGGGAAAGGATGCGGAGGCTGACACGCAGAAGCTCCTTCTCATGTCCTCCCTGGCAGCTTCCAGGTGGCAACCACTGATGGGCTCCATAAAGGATTTCTGTTCCTGCTGTCTTAGACTCTCAGTCCCAGTTTACAAATCTTTCCTGGGGAATCTTTGCTTTGTTGATCCAACAGAGAGTTAGCTCACACATACCTTTATAAGTTTCTAATACACCCTTGTCTGTGTTTCATAGTAAAAGCTAATGCTTATGGGTTCTGTGTTTTCTCCTGTTTTAATGACTATAGAATGCATAGCTATTTAAAGAGCAGAGAATTGGGTGAGATCATAGACCGTGAAAACTATGTATTGGGACTAGGTTTATCACATAGAATGCATGTGTACGTGGATATCATTTCTGAATCAGCTGGTTCACTTGAAAGCCCAGTTTCAAACTGTTCAATACTTCCATTAATGGGAATGGCCTACGTTGTGACATCTGCTAAGTAAAACCAACAATAGTAAATAAAACGGATAAAATCAACTGCACTATTCTCATCTTGTGAAGATTACGCCTTTTCATGGTATTCTGGAAATGTGAGAAATGATCCTAAATTATCCAAACTAATATTTGTGAAGAATGAAATCATTATGTATTTTCAGAACAAACTATCAAAGTGGTAAACAGCACAGGTTCTTTCCCATTTCTCCAACAGGTGGGCACTTAGCCCAGGGAGTAAAGAATACGTGATCCTGGCAGAGTTGAGGCTCTGCTTACTGTGGCCGCCAAGGTTCTTCCTGCCTGTTTTAGCACAGATTTCACCATAACTTTAAAGTGTTTAATATTATAGAAACTCTGCAGTGTATGTGCTATGCATGTAGAAGCATTTTTTCTACTTGTTAAGAAGATATGAGGCAGTCATGTTGGAAATCTATTTACATTATTCATGCCATGTTCCCATAATATTGTTGTTACACAATTATGTACAGTCCCAACTACAGGGTGGCTGGTTGGCTGCCTGGCTAGGAAACAGGAGAGGTGTACAACTGAGAGCTAGATTCCCTTGTGAGCAATGGAGGGAGCCCACCGATTAAAGGGACCAAAGCCTTTTTTTTTTTTGCAGATGAAAATTAGGTCAATGATTATGTTTACAAATGCCATTTAGATTTAAATCATAAACTTTAATGAAATCACCCCGCTAAGCAGAGCCTGTTCAAAATATCAAAAAACAAAAACAAACACCCACATAAACAAAAAATCTTGTAGCTATAAGGGTAGGAAAGAAAAAGAAGAAATGGGGAACCCAGGAGCAGGGAAAAGAAGGTTTGACAACAGACAGGCACCTGCCATTTTACAGACTGAGAGCGAGCAGACGTCAACTGTTACTACACACGGCAACAACTCTAGAACAATCACATGTCATCTCATGGAGCCACGCAGGGAACAGGAAAGCTGCCTGGAGTTGAGCTTGCTCAGACTCACTTGGGCTAGGAGCTGCGCTCAGAATACCGAGACTATCTGCTCTGAGGTCCACATGCTTACATCTTTATCCTGGCTACTGGAGCCTCACTGTATCCCAGGCAGGACGATCCTAAAGAACGGCTGCTTGTCCCGGACTCCTGAATACGTGTGTGTCAGTGTCTTCCCTTTCCAGGTGCTCAAAGCAATAATGTCCTCCCTCCCAAGCCTACCACGAGAAAACATTCTAACATTTAACATTACCAGAATATTTGCCATATATCAAAACCATAGCAATGAGGGATTTAACAGACATGAATATATAGTTTGGCTCTCCAGATCTGAAAGCTGAGCTGATGGCCTTTCATTTCTACACAGCAGAAAAATTCCTTTGCATGGACCATATTATGACCATATAGCCATATTAAAGCTACATTTGTTTTTGTTTCTGTTTTATTTTGTTTTTCTTTTTAGATTCACGTATGTTAAAAAAAAAAAAATCACCCAGCCTACATCATAGTATGTTGTAGGAAAGAAAGGATCTTATTTTCCAGGATGGGCTCTGCTACTAAGTTACAACTACATGATATTAAGCAAATAACCTCACTTCTCTGAACCTTGAATTTCTAGAGTACGAAATAAGGGTTAAACTAAACTATATCTAATGTCATCCGTAGTTGAAAAACTCTGATGCAATTTGAAGCCAATTCTATAAACACTCTATGAAATTATCGTTGTGATTACTATCTTCATTATTTCAGGTTGAAATCTGAAACCTAGTTGTAGGGCTCACAATCAAACATTTCAGTTTGGCAGTGTTCAGCTGGCCTTTAGCGGTTTATCTGGATGGGCACACATAATGGTTAGAATGTCTGAAGAAGTACACGAAGTATTCTGTGGTTGACTTTGATAAGACAAATGCTATCTGCAGGGTGTGATTCGGAGGAGCACAGCAGGACACTCAGCCAAACTCCTCTGAACTATCCAAACCTCTTGATTCTGCAAACTGGGTTGCAGATCTTTAGAGAACAGGCTTTCTCACAAGATTGCTGGCACTTCCTCTTCCAATCCCAGCCAGAAAAACAGTAAGAACAGCCTTTCTCATATCATTTTGGCATTTCTGGTCTTGGTCCAGGCTGGAAAATTAAAGTGCAAAAGCACTTAACTGAACATTTCACAAGGTAAAGAAATGTTCAGTTCAAGTTTAGTTTCAAAATGGACAAGGGGTTCTTCTTTTGTTCATCTCATCAAAACCCTAGAGAGCAAACAAATACCGTGATTTATCCTTTGCATTCAAAATTATCTACTTGAAGTTCCACATTAGGAGTCAATTCAGCTCTTTCTTGCCACGACGAAGGACTACATGAAGACATTGCTTCAGTGACAGAGTGTTGGTTGGTACCATTTAATTCAGATATGTCTACTTCAAGCACTGAAAAAAAAAATCACAGATGGAGTCTAATTAGAAAAACAAAATGGCTAAGGTTTTAGCCTACTATGGCCATCTTGAGCATAGATATGTATTGCAACTAATCAATAATTTCTATTTGCTTTTAACTATTTCGTGTCTCTCGCATATTAGCACCACCTTTGTAAGATGTGTGTGTGTGTGTGTGTGTGTGTGTGTGTGTGTGTGTGATTTCTGTCTTGACTAGAGTGCTTATTTGCTTTATTTTCATTTTCATTTAGGTCATGCACATGTTTAAGCCTCATAAGTTCAGCTCCAGAAATGGCCGACCCTCTTGAATGACAGATTAGGTATTTCATTTTGCAGAGCTGATACACTAATTTTTGAAATTGCTATTTCCATTACTGAAATTATACAAACCATTGTCTTCAACATGTAACCATTAGCCATGATTCTAGACTATTACTTGGCTATTACCTTTGCTGAGGCATTTATTAATATTTCTTTTCACATAACCCTACTCCAGAGTGAATGCCTGTCATAAAATATCTGCTTCAAAATTTCTAAGATAGAATGGAAACTTTCATGATGATGGGAAAAGCAATGACTACTCCAGTGGACACCAAAAATCTAGCGGTTTTCTTAAACATAAAAGAAAAATAACATTAATAATTTAAATTTGACCAAAATTTAAAATTCTTCAAAAAACACCATTTAGAAATTGGAAAGGCAAACTTCTGACTGACAAAATGCACCTAACACAGTATTTGTGTCCCGAGTATCAAAAGAATTTCCACAGTTCAATAATTAGACATGCCAGGCATAGTGGAGAATGCCTGTAACTCCAGGAGGCTGAGGCAGGAGAACTGCAAGTCTAAGACCAGCCTGGGTAACTTCATGAGATCCTATCTCAAAGTAAAAAATAAAAAGAGCTGTAAATGTGGCTCAGGAGTAGGAGTAGCCATGAGCTCAGTCCCCAGAACCACAAAAACAAACAACAAAAAATTAGTAACAGGGAAAACAACCCAGTGGAAAAATAAGCAAAATATTTGGACAAACACTTTTTTAAAGAAGATATACAGATAGCCAATAAGCATATGAAAAAGTGTTTAAACATAATTGGTGTTATGGTTGATACTTTGTGTCAACTTGGGGAGTGTAGAGGTTTGGCTATGTGATTCAGCAGGAAGCCAAGGTGCTTACTTTGTACACATTCTGAGCCTGTGGAAGAGGAGGGCATGGAGACTGTGTGAGAGCTGCACGCCCCCTGGGTGGGGGTAGGCTGTTTACAAGGTAAGGGAGAAAAAGAGGCTGCTTGCAGCCATTTCTCCCTTTTGCTCTGGTTGTTTTTACTGTGCTCTGCGGCCGTGTAGTTTGCCTTCTGCCATGTGTCCCTCTGCCTCTGAACCAGCCAAGTATGGACTGAAACCTCCACAAACTGTAAGCTAAATAAACCTTTCCTTTCTTCATTTTGAGTGTTGGGTATTTTGTCTCAGCAACAAGAGTAAAGTAACCAAGACAATTGGTCATCAGAGAAATGCATATTAAAACCATAATGAGAAACCACTACATCTCCACTAGAATGGCTAAAATTAAAAAGGCTGATGAGAATGTGATCAACTGAAATGGGAACAACTGAAACTCATATATTGTTGATGGGAAGGCAGAGTGATGTATCTTTCAAAAATAGTTTAACAATTTTGTATGAGGTTAAACACAAACACACAACTCTGCAGTCTCACTCTTCAGTGGCTACTCAAGAAAAATGAAAGCATATATGCATACAAATAACTGGGCTTTGATGGTCATGAAAAACCCCAAATGTTCTTCAACACATGAAGACACCAATTACTGTATTTTCATGCAATGTAATAACACTACCAATAAAAAACAAAATGAAATAAACTGACATACATACACTGTGAGTGAATTGCAAAATCATTTAGCTGACAGAATACAGACCTTCTCTCCCTAAATAAATAAATGCACCAACGTAGAAATCTGCCTTAGTTAGTTTCTCCATTGCTGGGACGCTGTATCTGACACCTACAGTTTAAAGCAGGAGAAGTTTATTTTGGTTCACAATCTGCAGAGGTTTTAGTCCATAATTGGTTGGCTTTAAGGCAGGAGGGAATGGCAGAGCAAAATTGCTCATGGTGTGGCAGCAGGAAGCAGAGGGTGATCAAGGCAGGAGGAGGGAGATAGACCCTTCCAGGCCACGCCCCCAGTGCCCCACCTCCTCACACCAGGCAGAACTTCCCAACACCCCATTTAACTCTAAACTCATCAATGGATTAGATCACTCCCCCATGACCCATAATCCAATCACCTCCCCAAAGCCCTGCTTAGTGCGCGAGGCCTTGGGGGAACAGCTAGATATATACCATAACAATATTGTATAGTTTTACTTGTATAAAATTCCAAGGGGAGAGATCTTACTTAGTGTAATTAAAATACACGGTGTATATATATTTTAAAATTAAAATATACAGTGTAAATATATTTTTAAATTTATTACAGTAAAGGACACATTGCCATTAATGCTCCTCAGAATAGTCCTCTTTGATTCAAATATACTTAACCCTGGAAATCTTTTGTGTCTTTACAAGCCATGATCAAAAATGGAGTGAATGCTGCTGCAGCATGCCATCCAATGGAAAACCAGGCTTGTAAAATTATTATGGTGTGACCTCATCCACCTTATTCACTGGACCTAGCAACACTCAACTCCTGGATCTTCCTGAAATCAGAATGACCATGAAATGGAAATATTTCAAACCTATGCAAGTCCTCAAAGTAGCCAGAAGAGTGCAACTAAAGACACTTAGAAAAGAAGACTTCTAGGACTGCTTCAGAATGTGACAAGAACAATAAGTGTGGGTGAGGTAAGAGGGAATTTTTTGAGAAGGCTAGGAGACAATGTGTCATTAACGGTAATAAATATTCAGGGGTAAATCTAAATATTCAGAGTATTGTTTGACCACACCACTATGGTAACAGAAAGAAAATCACTATTACCTGGAGTGGAGGTATTAGTGGTAGAAAACTAGAAGTAGAAGCTGATATGATGAGTGATAAAAATTTAGGGCTCTGTGATGGTTAATTTTAACATCACTGGGCCACTGGGGGCGCAGACATTTGACCCGTGGTTCTGAAAAGGTATGCATATGTTTCAGCGTGAAATTAGCACTATAGTCAGCAGACAAGTACAGCAGATTTTCCTCCCCAAAGTAGGTGGCCTTCATCTAGTCAACTGAAGACCTGAGTTGAACAGAAAGGCCGACTAGTGGGAGTTCTGCCTTTCTGGCTGTTTTACAGAGACTTGAGTTTCTCCAGCCCAGCCTCAGACCAGAATATATGCCCTGTGCACCATGGACTGCAAGCCTTGAGCCTTCTCGGCCTCCTTAAGTGTGAGAGTCAATTCCTTATCATATAAATATATATTCCATTGTTTCTATTTTTCTGAAGAATATTGGGTAATCTGTAAGTGATGAAAAAGTTCTGTAGTTTGATCTTGGTAGTGATTTATAGGAATGTGTCTGTATGCAAATTCTCTGATTCTATATTGTTGTTATTTTGGGACAAGTTTTTGCATGACCTCACTATGGCCTTGAACTCAGTATGTAGCTCAGGCTGCCCTTGAACTCATGATAGAGAGATGATAGATATATAGGAAGGTAGATAGATGACATTTACCATATAAATTATACTTCCATAAAGCTCATTTAAAGGATTTCTTGTGACCAAATTCAAAACCTACCACAAGTTTGGCTATTTGGTGCTTGTACTAATGGATAAGTTTCAGGAACCCACAAGTAATTTTGTCAAGGTTTTATGGTTTTCCCCAGTTCCCACTTTCAACATGAATAGAAAGGCTTCCAGTGTGTACAGAAAGTGCAGGAAGTAATTTCTTCTTAATTTAACCTGCTCCTCTTCACCCGTTCCTGCTGCATAGCTGAATACCTGATACTGGGTAATCCAGGAAGAATAGAATTGTATTTGGGTCATGATTTTTGAGGCTGGCAAGTCACGGTGCTGGCATCTACAGGGCACCTTCTCAGTGTACCATGCTGTGTCAGAGGGCGTGGCCCAGTGAGAGAGGGTGAGCACAGCAGCTCAGGTCTCTCTCCTCCGCTGCCCATAAATTCACTAATACATCAGGGACATCCCCAGCCTCGCGACCTCACCAAACCCTAATCACATTCTTGAACCTCACCTCCAAAAACACTAGCACACAACTTTGGGGGTTAAGTTTCCAACGCGTGACCTCTCGGGAGACTCATTCACGGGTGGCCATCTCTCAGTTCCCACAGCAGCCAGATTTTAAAATTATATGTGCTTTCAGTGAAATATAGCTAGTAAAAACTGAGATATGGTGAAGATATAAAATACATAGCAAATTCTGAAGGCTTAGAACCAAAATAAAAGGAATATAAAATACCACATTAATATTTTTTTACATTACTACTGTTGGGATAATATCTTTGATCTACTGAGTGAAATTATATATTTTTTTAAAAGTCTATATGTGTTTTTCCCTTGCTTAACATGAATTGCATGTGTTATAAAATATAGGAATTTAAGCAATTTAATATCTTTGAAGTTTGATGTCATCTGTAAAATAGGAAAAATAATATTTAGCTACATGATCAATATTGAGCCACTCAATACTATACGAAGCAATAAAGATTTACTAATAAATTGATTAATTGTTTTGGCTATTTGATACTTGTATATTGGATAAGTTTCATGAATCCACATTGTCCCTTTAAGAGCTTTCTTCCAAGAAAGACCTTATTAAATACGGTTAGTAAGGTACATAAATATTTGTCCTATTATCTACACTGGCTTCTGGCAAAATCAGAAACCAATACAACAGGTCTTTAGTCCTCAAGATGTCTGAATATATGGCCACTGTCAAAATATTTTCAGCAGGATACAATTTCTTTCTTCACTATTTCATCATTTGTTGCTTCATAAACTTCTCAGACTTTCTCCCAAGATAAAACCAGGTAGACCACTGCTTCCCACATAGCTTTTTCAGTTGTGGTCAAATACACACAACAAAACTAACCATCTGTATCCGTGTGCAAGGATTGCTATAACACATAAAACAGACTAGGCAGCCTCAAAAATGAATTTGTTTCTCACAGTTCTAGAACACAAAGTATAAGGTACAAGTTGGTTTGTTTCTCCTGTGGTCTCTGTCCTTAGCTTATGGATGGAAACCTTCTCACTGAGCGCATGCATGGTCTTTTATTTTGCTGCTCCTCTGTGTGTCTAAAGTTCCTCTTCTGGCATCCACCTGATTGGAGTAGGGCCCAACCCAACAACCTCATCTTAACTTAATCATCTCTGGAAAGGCCTTTCTCCAAACATGAACACATTCTGAGATGCAAGGTTGTAGCACATGGAAGTTCAACCGACATAATTCAGCCAATAACATTATACTAACCATTTGGGGGTTACAGTCCAGTAGAGTCAAACACATTCACACTGTACAACCAATTTCCAGAACTCTTGTCATCTTTCTAAACTGAGCATCTATAGCCTTTTTTTTATTCTGTCTTTTTCTTACTTTTGCTTGCTTCTTTTTCAGTACTAGAGAGTGAACCCCAGACCTTCACACTGAGCTGCATCCACAGCCCATTTTTACACAAGGTTGTACTAAGCCAGTTAGTCACCCAGTCTGGGCCCCAAGCTTCAGTCCTCTCCCTGAAGTGACCCATAGTTCTGGGATTCTTGCTTTATGGCCTCTTAGAAACCCCCGCTTCTCTCCCTTTGTCTCCCTCTGTCTCTCTTTCTGTGTGTCTCTCTCTCTCTGTCTCTCTCTCTGGCCCAGGCACCACCCTTCTGCTTTCTGTCACTGTGAATTTGACTATCGTAGGTACCTAATGTAAAAAGAGCGGTAGAGGACTGCATTTTTGTGACTGGCTTATTTCACTTACAGCCCTCTCAAGTGCCGTCCATGGTGTAGCATGTGTCAGAATCTCCCCTTGCTAGACAGTCAGAGTTGAAGAAGTCTTTCTGTGAACGTCACGTGTCAGACAGACAGCCTTTCTGGGTTGCAATAACTGCCATCTCCTCTTATGCCTTAGAGCCCAGAGGTGGTAGCAGTCTTCATCGAACTCAGGACCCTCTCTTCTCTCTTGTTGAGTTCCCAGACCCTGCTCACATCTTCATAACACCATCTTTTCTTGCCAAGACCCTGACTGGTCACAGACGCGTGTACCTCATTGAAATTACTGTCGTTGAAGCTGAGTAGTAGCTGCTGGAGGTGGCTTACACTGTGTTCTCTCCTTTAATCTATGCTTGAAACTTTATTACATGAAAGAGGAAGAGAATATGGAAGAGATGGTGACTCACTGCAAAGCGATTTGGGCTGACACCAGGACAGTTAGTGCTTCTCTAGAGCCTTGATTCTGTATGTGTTGATTTGACTTGCTTCTCACCTGTGGTCACAGGACTGTAGATATGTCGCAGTGTTTTCCTTTCTCTTTTGTGAATTTCTCCCTTGGATCTCCTCTATCTCTTTGCTATTCCTAAACTTACTAGCAACTTACGTAACTGCAACTGACCAATTTAGATAAGCTTCCCTCCACCAGAATACACGCCCCTTGTGATTATTAGGGTTCAGTTAACAGAAAATAATAAAGGTGATTGACAATGAGAATATGAACTATACCTTCAAAATGGCTCCTTCTTTGGCCCTTCCACTCGTAACACAAATTTATCTTGGTACTATGTCCTTTAAGAGAAAATGTTTTTGCTCATTTTTATACAAAATGAATTATCTTTGTTCCTAGACATGTACTTCCCATTCTGATTTCAATTAGAACAGAAAAAAAAAAAGAATGAATGATGTTAAGATACTATTTCCAGGAATATTCTTATTTTACATGTCTGATGTACATGCACAATAGAAATTATCTTACAGCAATCATTTTCTGACCAATAGCTTTGAAAATTTTGGAAGAGGACAGACTGACAGTGGTGGGAAGAGTAGGAGGAGCAGGCACAGGAAGACAAATGGAAACAGAAATAAAGATTGATAGAATGACAGACCCTCCAGATTGGTTTTGAAAAGAGCAAGATAGAAACAAGCAGAATCTGATTTTATATAGGTGAGCCTTTTCCTGCTTCCTCATAACCAAACGCTCGCTCCTCACTTAAGCTCAGGGACGCCGGACTGCTCTCACATTTTAGGAAACCTGTTCTCTTTTTCACCTTCCCTTCTTCTCTGTTAAGTCCTGTAAAGGGCAGAAACACTTAGAATACTAATCGTAGGGCAGTTACCTCAGGCTGACTTTGATTATGCTAAGGAAGCCATTTAAAATCGTCTCTTTATGTTTTTTGTTGTTTACAGAAGAGAAGCCCAACTGTGTATGTTCTCAATTCAATCTGACACCCAGCTAACTACAAATGTTTCCTTAAAATACATTGTCATGTCAGAATATGTAAATACAGAGTTATTATAACTCCTTTCCTTGAGATCTCAGCGAACATTTTTTACGTGAAAACTGAGTTGTCTGTGGTGATTAATTACAATGACCTGGTTTTCCTAAAGACATATTTATTAGCATTTATTATGAGCCAAACACAAGATGCTGAGAAGGTAATGGTGAGCAAGATAAAACTCTGATCTCAAGAAATTTACAATCAAACAGGGAGGAGACAGTTGCTAGAGAGCGTTGGTTACCGTGTAGTATGATGGCCGTGAGCACAGGCACACACAGGGTGCTACGGAAAAACATAAACAGGGCAAATGCAGGGGCTCAGCGAAGGATCTCCGGAAAGTTATGTATGATTGGCTGAAAAATAGTCACCAAAGCCACTAATATTTATTGTGCACTTACTAGATCCACTCATTAAATATTCAGAATGACCCTGAAAAACACGTCTTTGTCCTAACGCCATCACCATCGCCATCATCGCCACCTCCATTTCGAAGGCCCCAGGAAGGTTAAAGTGTGGGAAATGTTGCAGGGCTTCAAGGCCAGCATTCCCCTTTCAGCACCCGAGTGTATGGCTACAACCCAAAGTAGCCTCCCGGGAGGTGAGAAAGGGATTCACATGAACAGAGAGAGCAGATGTATTCCACTTGAGGATTTGAAATTAGAATGTTCAAGAGGCTTAGTAAATAGCACAAGTGTAATAGGGAAGAGAGAGTAGATGGGGCCAGTAATCAGGGGTGAAACCTTGAAGGGCTGAGTAAACCTCACTGAGGAAGGCAGAGGAGCATCAACAGGGAAATAAGGGCAGATTCAGGTTGAAAAATAAACTGAATGAAGCAAGAAGGTCCATTAGAAAAACAGTGCACTCATCCAGGAGAAGGAGGATGGAGGCCTGAAAGAGGGCGATCCTAATGCGCCCATCGAACAGAGATGCTCTAGGAAGGAGAACAGGTGGAAGTAGGCGGTGAGTTGGCTGCAGGTGCTGAGGGAGATGGAAAAGCTGGGAGGACTGTGCTCCGTCTCTTGCCCTAGGATGGATAATGTGCTGTCCGCAAAAAGTGAACCTGGAGCATGAGGTAGAGAGTACAGAGAGAGAAGCTCCTGAGTTTGCTGACAACGTGTAGATTCTGAGTGGCCATAGAAGATCCACGCAGAATGGTCCAATGGACCTTCAGTTCTGACCATCAGGAATGAGAGCTGTGCTAGAGAACACTCATTCAAGAATTACTGGTCTTCAAGCCGAGGCTGTGAGTGAACAGGCCCAAGGAAAGTGGATAGAGTGAGAATAAAAAAGCAGAAGATGCGAATCAGAACCCAGTAGCATCATTCCTTAAAGACCATACAAGGAGCGGAACCACCAAGTGACACTGGCAAATCACCATCAGAAAACATCCCAAAATGTTTGGCCACAGAAACCCAGAGAAAAGGCCAGATCTGAGATGTTTTGTGCAAATCATCACATTGGGCTATAATTTCCTTCCACTCCAGTAAAAAAAAAATCATTCTCATAATTCCCAGAACATGCAAGGGGTGATCAAAAACTACAGTGAATGTTGAAATGTTTAAAATATAGTAAAAGACACACTGCCATTAGTCCCCATCAAGATCCTGCCCCTCACTCCCAATGCACTTACCCCGCCATTGTTAGCACTTTCTAAAATGGTGCTGGAGATCCTTTTTCATGGGAATATTTATGAGATGTGATTAAAAGACATATGGTAAGTGTTGATACTGAGTGCCATCTGACAGAAAGGCTGGCTCATAAAAATAGTCCAGGCTGTCTTCTGCGACCTTACTCATCAGATCTGACATCATGTGACACCCGGTTCATTCCCCAAATCAAAATAATCACAAACACTGTAGGAAGTGAAATCCTCGGAAAGTCTAAGCAGAACCTCCTCTGGAGGAGGGGATCGCAGATCTGACATGGCGCAGTTGGAGGGAGACGAGATAGAGAGGGAGGAGGTTGCCGCTCCAAGCACACCCCTGGCCCACGCCCTCATCTCGGCATTCGTAGCTTCAGCTTCGGAGACCCATTGCCCAGCTGCAAGGGGTGGGGAACGGTAATGCTG
>PVLD010010090.1:0-72787 GCA_004027595.1 Dinomys branickii | reverse complement strand
TCTATAATTTGGTATTTCCTTTAATGTTTTTGTGTTAACTAATGTGAAGATAACTATGTAATACAACATCCAGTTCTAATTCCCTACTATATTCTGTATAACTTTGTATTTTCTGTATTGTTTATGGCTTTTCTGGTTCATATGTCTCCATTCTTTTGTCTTTAAAATAAGATTTTAAAAAAATAAAAAAAAAAAAAAAAAAGAAAGGACTCTGAGAAGGGTCACCAAGTGTCTTTTGAAAACCATGTGTTGTCACAAAAATGTGCCTGACCCACCGAGGCACTTAAATTTCCCTTTAGCATCAGGTATTGAGTCCCCCAAAGAGTTGTGAACACCAGTTCAGTCTCGCATGGGATCGAAGAAAGTAAACAACCCAGCAGAATTTTAAATGAAAATACAACCCAAGCGATCCTGGTTGTGAAGGCTGCTGACTGCTGCAGCATTTAGCTGCTGCCTGGAGACAATGGCACAGAGAGAGGCTCATTTCCCAGGCTGCTGATTGTCAGGAAATGATTCTGTGAACCTCATACCGGGAGGTTTCATCCCTAATAACAGGGAAAACCAGGGAGGACTGAAGGGAATCATAACTGGAAAATCCAAGTTAGATGACCTCACAGGAATGCGTGCTAAATCGTCTGCCTCGGGCGGGCAGGCAACAGCGCACAATTTTGGTGCTAAGCTGGAATATTTGCAGGAGCTGTGCTGTCCAAGGAGTGAAAACAAACCCCTTGTTTAGAGGAGGTGCAGCTTTTTCTGATGCTGAAATCTGAGAACTGTTTTCTTGGCCAAGAGAATCCTGCAGTGTCACAATCAACAAGTTTATGTTGATGTCCTTGAACTCCATGCTGGGCATTTCACAGCTTGAACCTGCACAGTGTGGATCTCTGACTGCAAGGAACCCCAAGTCATCACTGACACCCTGCTGGGCATAAAGGGCCAGTATTACTGCTACCGTGACACTTCCTCCTCAGAACCAGTATTACTGCTACCGTGACACTTCCTCCTCAGAACCAAATCCAGAATCACAGGGGGAGCATGGGATTCCAAATTCTACCAGAGATTCCACTGTTAGGATCTTGTCTCCAACAGAAAACTTCGGCTGCCCCAAGGCTGGAGTCAGTCCAACATCTGAGTGGGAGGCCAGGCCAACCAGAGTGGCCCAGGAAGAGGAGAGGTAGAAAAGCCACACAGCCTTCCTGAGATGTTAGGAAACATGAAGAACAGCAGCCGTCCAAGGCTGAGGTATAAAATGAGCTGTAGGAGCAAAGGACCTGACGGCTATGCTTGGCCTCGCTGTTGTCTTTGGGTTGACAGATGCACCTGCTCAGCTGCTGGGTGGCCGGCCATTGACCCATTTTTCAGAGCTACTGGGCAGAGCCCTGTGGATGTTAGAGGTAGACTCTTGATGCTGCTTTGCTCACCATGAGTTGAACCACTCATATGCAGCCAGGACTATGCTGAGCACACCGAAAGGCTGAGCGCTGTGTGTCTCTGCTGGTAATAGACACGTGCGCATTGCTCCCCTTCACACTTTCCGATTAGGAAACCGAGGCGCAGAGAGGAGGGGCTTGGGAAATAACGTCCTTGGAGATTGCATCGCCCAGTTCCTGCTTCCATCACCACTGTGGCAGTGGCAGCAGCAGCCACTGTCCCACCTGCAGAATCATCACCTGCCTTCACTTCCCAGGTTGCTGGACACAAGTTTGCCTGTGGCTCCTTTTCGGCATTCTTCCAATTCAAAACCAAAAGGGCTCGGCAAGGTATAAAGAGACCTTAAAATCAAAAACCCAAACTGTGTCTACTAGATCACCAAGATGACCTTGCACCAAGGAGTGTGACAATGGCCCCTTCCCTTCCCTCTTTCCTGTCTTCCTTTCCTCTGTTGTGCCCAGAAAAGGATGCCCCAAAATAGGCCACTTTGGGCTATAACCCTACAGCTCCACACAGAAGCAGCTATAGGGAAGGGCTTTTCTCAGAAGCCTACTTCTCCACCTCAAGATGGGATCTACCAAAAGAGAACAGTTACCCTCTACACTGACCCTGTCATTTCACCAGCCAAGCAAGACTAAATTCATATCGCA
Source organism: Dinomys branickii (assembly GCA_004027595.1). NCBI lineage: Eukaryota > Metazoa > Chordata > Mammalia > Rodentia > Dinomyidae > Dinomys > Dinomys branickii. Next base: position 70,706 of record PVLD010010090.1, on the reverse strand, counting down.
GGAAAGAAGCACAGAGCTGACTCCACACCCAAAGCCCAGGCAAACTCTTCTCTGGGCCCACTCACTCCCTGTCAAATTGGCTCCCCTTCCTCTAAGGCTGTCCACAGCCCCTGCTTCCTACACCCTTAGCAACAGGTTTGACTCCTGGTACCCTGAACATAAAGTAAGATCAAATAAACTGGGCTTGTGTCTTGAATCTGCAGTTTTTATTTTTAAAATTACGATTTTCCTTGTCTCCTTTATACCTGTCTTTATTTTTTTCTATCCTACCTTAGGGCCAAGAGCCGCTTCCCTGGTGTTGGACAGAAGTGAGGTCAATGGGAGGGGAGGAGAGAGGAGGGTGTTCTCCACTGAACTGGCTCTGAGTTTGAGTCCCACACTGGCTCCAGCAGGCGGTGGCTGTGGGCAGTGGTGGGGAGAAGACTCCAGCCCCAGCTGAGTAGGCCTAGGGTGCCAGGAATTCATGGGCCAGGACTCTAAGTGCAGGCTGTATGTGTTATTCTTACCACAAACCAGAACTCTGTCCCTTTGGAATGGTTTGGCTCTGCAGCTGTTTGAAAATCCCCTGGTACTTGGAGACAAATGATCCAAGTCAGGCTGTGCTAAACAGGTCCATTTTGGAGCCAAAGGGAGGTACGACAGATGTGCGCCTGCCGCTCAGCCCTTGGCCCATCCATCACCGCCCAGTGAAAATCCCACAGGCCGCCAGACTCTCTTACAATATTGTTTACATTAGAACAGAACTGAAACTTCGAGAAGAGAGCGAGACAGCAAGAAACACTCGCTCAGGCCCCACAAATCGCCTCGCCCATGTGGAGGCAGAAAGGTTTCAAGGCCTTGTCCTGTGTGGGTGGAGCTGGTTTCCTGTCAAACTGTCTCTAAGGAGATGAGGAACATTCTGGAACTTGGGAACTACTTCAGAAGGGCAAGGGGGAGAGTCACGTGGATCCACACACCAGTCACTATACAGCCTCCACCTGGCTCAACACAGCCTCCCTCAGAAATCTTGTGCATTCAGCCACAGGAGCTGCTGACAGGGAAACATTTTTCATTTCTACTTCAGACTCTTACAGCTCAGATGACTTTGCCCAGCACAATGAGAGAGTGCAGTACTTTGCACTGGACCTGAAGGACCAGAAAGACCCTGTACAGCAGAGCTCCAGGGAGCCCCAAAGACAGGAGGAAGGGCTGACACAGAGACCCTGGGAGAGAGGGTGTTGCCTGCTGCAGCTGACAAACTTGGCTAAAGAAGGATTATGCACCTGTTTTATCTGCAGAGAAAGGCTGCAAGTTATGGCTGTTTTGCTCTGACACACCCCATTAAATATTCCTGGAATCTAAACGCAAAAGGCACAAAATAAACCACTTTGAAGTTCCAGGCAAAGAGTGATCTGGCTGGGTGGGGTCCAGGTACAGCTGAACATCCAGGCAGCCAGGATCCCTCCCCTGCTGCCTTCGGCTCCAGTCGGGTTGTCAGGTCTGGATGGGGTGCGGCTCGCTCCACCGCCCTCTTGGGTGGGCCTGGGCCTCAGTTTATACTCAGGTCTGCGGGAAGTGGAGGGAATGAGCCCTGGTGCCTGGCCTGGAGGAGGGAATGAAGTCACTGGCCATCGACTTCCCGAGAACTCAGCTGCCCTGGGCAGAGCAGGTCCTGACTCATAATGCACAGGCTTCCTGCTGCAAGGGCTGCCGATGCATGAGCTCACTTAACCCTCACAGCGAGGCTGTGGTGTGGGCATCATAACTACCCTGCACTGCAGGTGGGAAATCGGAGGCACACTGCAATGACGTGCCTTTCCCAAGGCCCACAGAAAGGAAGTGACAGCTCAGGATTTGAACCCACAGCCCGGCTCCAGAGACCCTACCTACCCTTACCTAGGATGCACTGCTGTTTTATCCACTGCACTTTAAAACCTATTGTTTGACCCCAAGGGTGTGTGGAGGCCACCTCCTTGTCTTCTGTGGGTTCTCACACTCCTGGAAGGTTCCCTGGGACCTGAGACTGGCTTTCCGTCCAGGTCACAGCCCTCCTGGCTGCCTGGACACCCCCTACCAGCCCAGCCCCTGAGCCTGTTTCCTGCAGTGTTTCCCACCTAGAGAAACAGAAGAGTTGTGCAAAGCTTGATTGCCACTGAAAAGCGAATCCAGGGCTGTTCTTGGCGTAGTTAGGGCAGCGCCCCCTACTGGTCGCCCCTGGATTCATTGGGGTTCATGGCTCACTGAGGTCCTCCCTTGCTTGAGGGGCCGTGAAGGCAGGACACCCTCACCCCACGCTCAGCGTGAGGAGCCTGTGGGCCTCAAGAGCAAGGACCAGGAGCTGGAGGGGTGAAGTGACGGCTGCTCTCCCTGCGTGGGGATCAGACCCCACTTCCTCCTGTTCCTCAAGGCTGTCTTCTCTTCCTTTTTTCCTATGGCCCCAGCTAGGCATTCTCAGAACCCTGGGAGGAGGCCTCCTTCACCCACTCACCTCCCCTCAGCTGAAGGTGTCTGTGGTCCTGCTCACTTCGGAACACAGCGTCCTTCCTCCCAGGGACTCCCCCAGCCTCCTCGCTGTAATGGACGTGTACTTCCAGAACACAAATTAGATGAAATCTCAATCCTGCTTCACACAATTTTAAGCCTGCTGGGGCAGGCCACAGGAAATGGCCTTCGTGCCTTACAGTGTCCTGTGCAGCCGTTCGCAGTGCAGCCTGGTCCCTGGCCTTGGCTTTACTTTGTCTAATCAGAGCAGACTGGCCCTCAGTCTGGTACTCTTCTCCCACTCATCACACAAAGCCCCATCAAACATCTCCTACGGCTACACTCATCACCCTCTCTAGGAGTGTTATGGTTTGTGCCTAGTTGTCCCCTCAAAACCTTATGAGGTCATCGGGTTTTTTCAGAGGTGGCTGCCTCTGGAGCGCGTGACTGATTTGTAGTGCAATGCCGGGACTGAGGGTGCCGGAGTTAAGGAGAGCGATTGCTGGACCCGCCCACTGATGCACTGGCCCTGCCCTAATCCCCAGTAGACTGGAGGCCACGTGACATCCAGAGAGAGGCTTGTCTCCCCCCTTCGTTGCTCTTGTGTCTTCTGCCGTGAACTGTTGCCCCCTGCCTCGGAGCCAGCCAATTATGGACTGAAGCCTCTACAACCATGAGCCAAGTAACTTTTCCCTTTTCAACTTTGGATGTTGGGTATTTTGTTTCAGCAATGAGAGAAAAGTAATTAAGATAAGGAGCACTTCAAAAATTGTTTTGCACTTCCGTCTCTTTATAATCCTTGCATCACATTCAGTTATTTAAGTGTGTGTCTCCTCCCTGTGATGCTTGAGAGATGGTGACTTTCTCCCTGTTACTTCCAGCACCCAGGATTGGGCTATGGTGCACATATTTGGAGACAGGAATACAATGAGCTGATCGTCTTCATTAACCAACAACATGAACAGGCTCCTTACTTAGCGGAAGTGGAGAACTACCCTGGGACAAGGAAGAGAAGTACCCTGATGTGGAGGGCTGCCAAAGGGGGCTGAAGAGACAGGCGGGCCTTCTGCAAGGATCTGGCAAGCTCGAGGGCAAAGCCAAGCCCATTAGCCTCAGAGTACCTCATACCGGCCCTGCTCAGGGAGCCCACTCTGCGTCCTGTCCCTGCCTCTCCCACTGGGTTTGAAGCCAGCTGTTGGCATCACCTCCTGACATGACAGAACCAGCCCCCAGGCACTGCCTTCTCATAAACCCGTAGCAGGTAGGCATGGGGCATCCCCACTGCCGTCTTTTCTGTCCTCTACCGAACAGCAAGCATTTTCCTTCCCTGCAGCCCCCACCTCAGATCCCCTGATATAGAATCATTGCAACTGCCTGGAGTACACTGGCCACTACAGACAAGGTGGGCATCTAAGTCACGTCATCCAAATTCAGTGGTTTCTCAGCCGAAATCTCAGCTTCCTCTTCTCCAGAGAGGGGGTGAAGAGCCATCCTGAGGGACTGGGTGAAAAAGAGAGACGGAATATGTAGAACCACAGCCTGCAAACAGCAGGTGCTCAATACACGGCAGTTCCAGGATTTGTTGCCCTCCTCGCTTTTCCTTTCAAGTTGGTGAAGAGCAGTGAAGCAGCTTAGGCTTGTGAGCTTAGTCAAGAGAGCTAAGTTCACCTAAGAACACAGCACACACAGCAAGAATATGCCAGCTAGTGTGCAGCAGGACAGCACGCGTGGGAGAAAAACATAAAGCTGCACATATAAGTGAAGAAACCTAGAGGACATTCAGAAGGATAAGATGCTTGGAGTTATGAGTGATATTTTTCCTTCTGTTGTATATTTATCTATTTATTTTGTCTCAAAAATGAGCATGACTTGCGTAACAATAAGGAAAAAGTTAAACCACATGTTGCAGGAATCTGCATGCAATATGATCCTTAAATTCAAAGCACCACCTGGGATTTTCATGTCGAAGAACTATGGTTTACAACTACAGGTGGCTGTGGCCTCCATGTGCAAGGAATTAAGGTAGCTGTGCATGTCCCCACCTTAAGAAGGTCCCTGTGTAGATAAGTGTGTGTCCCTGCCAAGTGGAGGGTCCCCTGGAGCTGGCCCTCGGGAGAGCTTCGTGAAATTGATGGCTCTGTTGCTCAACACAGTTAGCCACTAGGTATGTGATATTTGGGGTCTTTATGTTTAGAAATTAAGTTACATCTTCAATTCATTTGGTGAGCTTTAGACTTAGAACACTGCAGGCAAAACAAAGTCATTTCTGCAGTTCGAATTCTTGCTTCCTTATAGCTTTCTATTGTACAGATTTGCATGTTTGCTGGGTTTCTTGAAGCAAAAAATACCATGCTCGCTAAATGAAAACTGGTTCTACCTCCACATCACTCCATTTATTTCCGGATGAAGCGCCGACGCCTTCGCCTCCCTCTTTGGCACCGGTGTGCTGGAATGTGCCAGAGCAAGAGAGGCGACGGCACTCTGTGTCTGTGGAAAGCACACGGAGCAGTTTTAAGGGGTGGCTTCTCACCAGGCCTGCTCAGAGTCAAGGCAGTGAACTAAATTAACTCTTGACAGCCTCTTCAGTTCTGCAAGTCTATCAAATTTATTGTTGAGATGCATCTGTTTTTTAAAATTATAGTGACTTATCCTTCCATGAAGAAGAGTTTGGAGAAACATTTGGTCCAAATTAACATAATAACCTGCCGAGGGCCAAAGATTCAAAATGAGAATTATGAATCATAATAAAAATAATGTCTTAAGAGGCTAAGTGATTCCCTAATGAAGACTTTCTAAAATCTCTTTACAAATGGAAATCTCACAGTGTAGTTTGTTTTGAGGGTTGGTTAATGACTGCTTCATTACAGCATCAATAAGTCCAACTCTTTTAGTATTTCTGTTCTGCTATCTCTAACATTTTTATTTTCCTTTCTTGGTCACAGAATTGCTGCAACAACTTTGACCCACCACATCCTCAAGCAGAAACGTCCAGAAGCCTATTTCTAATTCAATCGCTGATAAAAACAGACATAATGCAAAGTGAATGATGAATTCCTGTCCAGATCTGGAGACAGAGCCTTCTTTCCTTCAAGATAATGGTCTTGCTATTTGAACAAATCAGTGTCTGGTAAGAAGGAAGAAGACTGGATGGTGGATGGCCTATTCCAAAGAGATGTCCCAGAGACAGATACAAGGTGTATCCTGGTAACACTAAGTACTGGAAGGCACCAGAGAAATTCATTCATGGTTCTGGCAGAGAAATAATTCAAAGCTGAAAGGCGACACCAAGTCAAACTATGAATCAAGCTCATTCTGGATAGGAAGAAATCCGAAAGTTTAACTTCCATAAAAGTTTTGAAGAAAAAGTATTGGGAGAGGTACTCCATCCGAGTGAAGTAGAAATTCAAGAAAGAGGAATACATTAGATTCAGCAAAAGTGAACTCAACCAAGGAATGCAATGAAAATAAACCTGAGCTGAAAATTCTGCAGCAGGTCTAAAGAACATTAGGCCAAAATTAAAATAAGTATCAAAGGGCCCCACCACATAAGTATTCAAAACGTAAACGGGAGATTTCATGTGATTCTATAAATAGGAGCCTCAAAACTATTGGTCATATGAAAGCATATATTCTGTTAATGGCAACAAAAATAGCTAGAAATTTCAGAGCAAATCAGTAATTTCAAAGTCATATCACAAATGTGAAGCAGAATCAAAAGTGACATGGCCTGAAGCAACTGATCACATGAAGATTGTATTTTGGCCATGAGGTTTATAGAATTTTCCTTCCAGTGGTTCAGAGTGATAGAATAAGATTATATTTCTTTTACTATGGATCTATTCATACCTTTTCTGATTTAATCAGTAGATGGTATTTATATCATTGCGATTTCACAAATGCTGTATTTTGGTGTGCTACTTTATAATCCAACTATTTATAAAGTAAAGAAGATTAACTACGGTCATAGGAAAAGTATCAAGAAGAGTTGAGAAGGTTCAAAACAGTGAAAATGTACAAGTTCTGTATTTATTTGGAGAAGGAAGTTGATAAATACAATCTAAATTTTATGAATTTAGAAATAAAAATTTAAATAATGACCAAACTACAGTAGCAGCAGTGAACACTCAAATGACTTAATTAATGTCTTTAAATACCATTTCATTCGGAGTAACTGGCATGTCTTGGAGAAATGCTTAGTCCAGGTCTGAGGCAGCAAAGGGGCCAACGAACCTGGAGCATCTATTCATACCAGAAAACGGGCAGCTGTCGAAGATTTGGAGTTGGGTCAAGAATATTCAGGAGTGAACATGCAAAAGTTTTATTGATCAAAGACGACAATCTGAACATCAAGAAAAATTGAAATGCAATGATTTTAAGCTCTAAGGAAAGGAACTCAGTCAGTGATAACCACTAAAGGATGCTGGAGAATCAATTCTTCCTTTTAAAAATTGTCAAACAAGTTTTAAAACAGTTAAAGAAGTAAGCAATTATTTCTGCTTTACCTGTATCTTAGGATAGTCAAATACCTGAAGGAAAAATTTCTTTTCACAGAAGCACTGCAGCTATTAAGGTGATAAGGAGTGAAAGAATACAACCACCGTGGAGAAGGAAACGCAATGGTCATCAAAGGCTGCTGTGACCATGCAGACAACCAGGCACAAGGCAGCTGCGGGTAGAAGTTAATAAGACTATAGATGTGATATTCTTGCCAGAAAATAAAATCTCAATTTGCACAAGACTCTAGATCTAATTAACAACTTACAGGGAATTAAGTGGAAGCAGAACAGGTTAAATGACACGACTGGGATGCAGTGATCAAAATCCATACCATGGACACTCCACAGGTCAAACAGCCTAGTTTCATCAACAAGTTACATTGCAATGGGGAGGGGGAAAAAGCAAGGAAACTACAAATTAAAAAAAGGTTAGGGAGACATGTCAATCAATTGTAGTATTAGACTTTGTTTGGATCCTGATTTAAACAAACTTAAAAATAAAAAAATTCAACAGTAACTAGCTACTGAGGAATTATAATTTTTTGATGTATAATGGCATTACGTTATGGTGTTTTGTCTTTATTTTTAGAAAAAATATGTATCAAGTATATATCACATTTATTCCAAAATAATCAGTGAATGAGAAGGGTTTCACTGTAGATTCTAAGAGAAGGTGGGTGATAACATACAGAGACTGATTGTACTCTCCCATTTTTGTATTTGCTTGAAATCGTCACTATTAGAATATTTTAGAAGATGAAAGTATAAGTATGGCATTTAAAGCTAATTGTCACCCACTAGGAAACTCAAACTCAAAAGTATAATGAAAGTATCAGAACTCAGGAGAGGGAAGCAGAGGGTTGACGGAGCCGAGCTGAAGGGGCCCCGATGCCTCGCTCACTCCTCCCGGAGAGGAGGCCCCGCCGCTGTCCGCTGCAGAAGCAAGGCCCAGAGCTGCGGAAGTTGACGCGGAAGGCTGGAGATAACCACAGAAATACTTTCAAGTCTTGTTTCACTGAAAAAGAGGAAGAAAATGGAAAATTTCCCTCCTTGTTTTATATTATCTGGTATTGTCTGATGTTTGTAATTTATTCATATATTTCTTTTTGTGGTGCTGAGATATATATAACATAAAACTTACATAAAAACTTTTTAAATGTCCAAGTCAGCGTCGTTCGGCAGGTTTGCTACACTGCATGCTCACCTCCTCTATGCACTTACAGAACTTTGTCATCATCCCCAACAGAAACCCACTAAACAGTAGCTCTCTCCCCTCTCCTCAGACCCCGTAACCTCTGGTCTACTTCCTGTCTCTGAATGTACCTATTCGAGATGCTTCCTGCCAGGTGAATATCAAGATGCTCCCTATAACTGGAATTATGTGCTATCTCATGTCCAGATTAGTTCTCTTAGTGTAATGCTTTCTGGTTCATTTATGTCATGGCACGTGTCAGAACTTCAATCCTTTCTTAGGTGTGGTAAAATATACATAACTTATTTAACCATGTAGGACAATACAGTGCCCTTAGCTATGCATATCTGTACTCCCCACTGTCCAGCTTTAGAACTTTTCCACTTTCCCAAACAGAAACTCTGTACCCATCAAATAATAACTGCCCACTGTCTTTTCTGCCATATCCTGCCAACCACCTATTCTATTTCCTGCCTCTGTGAATCTTACTACTCGTGTTAGTAGAACTGTGCAGTTTTTGTTCATTTGTGTTTGGCTTACTTCACTTAGTATAAAGTTTTCAAGGTTCAACCATGTTGTAGCCTGTGTCAAAATTTCAATCCTTTTAAGTATGAATTATATTTATGTTATATCTTCATCCACTCCTTTGTTGAGAGATATTTCTACTTTTTTGGCTATTGTCAATAATGCTGCTAAGAACTTTGGTATGCAAGTATCTGTCTCAGTCTGTGCTTTAAATTCTTTTCAGTATATACCTAGAGGTAGAATTGCTGGATCAGACGTAATTCTATGCTTCACTTTCTGAGAAGCTACCAAACTGTTTCCCACAGTGGTTGCACTGTTCTCTATGCCCAGTAGCAATGCATAAAAGCTCCGATTTCTGTACATCGTTAACAGCACTTGCTGTTTTGGCTTTTGTTTGTTTGTTTTTGTTAGATAGCTCTCCAAATAGCTGTGAAGGAGTAACTTGCTGTGATTTTGATTTGCATTTTCTTAATGCCTAGCAATATTGAACAGTTTTTCATGTGCTTATTGGCCAGTTGCATATCTTCTTTGGAAAAATGTTTATTTGTGTCCTTTGTCAATTTTTGAGTTAATTTGATTTTATGTTATTGAATTGTTGGGACTCAAACATTCTTGACATTAATCGCTGACTATAGATATGATTTGTGAATATTTCCTTCCATTCTGTGTATTTTCTTTTTATTCTGTTAAAGCATCTATTGATGGGGAAAAGTTTTTCATTTTGATGAGATCTAGTTCATCTAGTTTTTTTCCTTTTCTTTCCTGAGCTATGATTGTCAACTCCAATGTCAAGAAGCTTTTCTCCCATGTTTTCACCTAGGATTTTTATAGTTTTAACTCTTATGGTTAGGCCTTTGACCCATTTTGACCCACTGTGTACTTTTATTTGTAGTTTTTAAATTTTTTTTTATTTAAAGACAAAAGAATGGAGACATATAAACCAGAATAAAACAAAAACAGTACAGAAAATACAAAATTATAGAGAAGATAGTAGGGAATTAGCACTGGATGCTGTATTACATAATGTTATCTTCGCATTTGTTAACACAAAATTATTTTATTTGTATACATAGTGTAATGTGAAAGTAAAGCTACTGCTTTGGGAGTTTAATAATAAACATAAGAAAATAAGTTGTAAAATTATTCAGTGTAACTAACTCAATAAATGATGGTCATCTTTTTGATATTATTCTTTTAGGAAATGGAAGAAATTCAGTGACCTGTTTTGGTTTTTATCCTTAGAAACTCCTATCTTTGAAAACCACATTGTTCTACATTTTCCTCCTTTAGTTTTGCAATGGCCTTCAGTTGAATTGCACTGGAAAGTCCAAAATAGACACTGATTCAAAGGTCAGCAATGACTCTTGCCCAGGGCTCTGGAAAACCTCAGAAGCAGGTGGCCTCCAGCCTGTGTGCTTGTAGGAAGGTCAGCTTCTCATTTGGTTCCGAAGGAGGGACAAAAATAGATTCTGTGAGCCTAGAGCACTAGGCACAGGGGTGGGACTGGGCACAACCCGCTAACTGTGGTGCTAGATGTGAATCCGCCAACCTAAGTACAGGATGCACAAGAGGGACCCAAGGGTGAGGGCAGAATCTGGGGGGCCTCCACCGGCAGGATGCCAGCTTGGGGAATAAGGAACTCTGCAAGTTTGTCTAAATCTGCCATTCTTCCCCCCCCCCCGCCCCCCGTGAAGCCTCTGTGCCTGAGCACCTAGAGCAGTGTTGCACCCTGGGCTCTGGTAAGGCACCAGCAGCCCTCACATCAGCCCCTCCCTTCAAAGGCCTTTGCTGTGAGACCATCAACTCCGCAGGCCCGGCCTGTGAGGGCAATGACAGCTGCCTTTTACTGAGCACAGAGTTGATGTCATGTTGTCATGTCATCTGATTCTATTAATAACCTGGGAAGGTGGGTGTTTTCAGTCTCATTTTACAGGTGAGGATACTGCGGGTTAACCAGATTGAAGCTTACACAGCTGGAATTCAAACCAAGCCCAGCTGGACTGAGGCCATCACAGCACAGCCTTGTACCATAGAACATTTTAGTCAGCATGCAACGGTGGTCTCAGACTACACTAGAGCTGAAACTTTTCTATTTCCTAGTGAGCCTGTAGCTGCCATACTGTCTCAGCACAATCTGCTGCTCTTGTGTTCATGGCGATATGACTGTAAATGAACCTGCTGCTCTCCAGATCACAGAAAAGGGTGGCAGCTATAGCTATGTATCTTGTGTCAATCTTGATAACGTTAATAAGTGACTGTTGCGGTTCAGATGTAAAACGCTCCCCAAAGCCTCCTGTGTTCGTTTGTGCGGTGTTTGTAAGGCGGTCGGAGTACGGGGCAGGACAGCTGACCTGTTGTGGGGAGACGGGGTCTGCGTGGGAGAGACGGTCACAGGGGCGTGGCCTGGAGAATTAATTTCCCTCTGCTGCTCCTCCCTCCTCACTCTGCTTCTGGTCTCCCACCCCTGAGCCGCTCACTTTGCCTGAGCGGTTCTACACTCTGCTTCTGCCCTGGAGGCAGTTAACTAACCATGGACCGAACCTCTACAAACTGTGAGCCGAAATAAACCTTTCCTCCTTAAACTGCAGCCCTCGCTATTGTGTCTAAGCAACAAGAAAGCGACTAAGACAGTAACGGTGTCACTGGTGTATGTATTTACTATACTGTATATTTTATTATTCCTTTAGATTACTTTCCCCCTACTTATTAAAAACAATGTGTGGGTGTGCTTGCCTATAATCCTAGGATTTAGGGAGGCTGGGATGTGAGAATTGCAAGTTTCAGCCCAGCCTGGGCAACTTAGTATCTTAGCAAGACCTTGTCTTTAAGAGGGGCTTAATGCAAAGGCCCTGGGTTCAATTCCGAGTACTGAAACAAAAGTGTGTTATGAAACTGTGCCGTATTATACCAGCATCCACCTCGTATATCGCACGCTTACTGTGACTGGATTGCAGGTCCATGTCTAGTGATTGCCCTGCCCAGACCATCACGGTCTGCGTGAGCACCCTAGGGTGCTGGCACCACAGCATTACCTAATTACGCACCCCTCGGGAGGGAGCCTCCTCTGCCCACTCTCACCAAGCAGATGCACCACTGAATACTGACAGTCCTTATTTCCAGCCTGCGTTACATCAGCTCATTAACAATCATATCATATCACTAACAATCCTTTTCCAAAGGCCCACAGTCATCCCTGGATTTCAGTTCAGGGAGCAGAAGTTCTGCAGCAGTGAGGGGAAGCCAGGTCTACAGAGCAGAGTAAGGTCTTGGTCGACAACCGCTCTTTGGGTTCTGCTGCCCCCCCCTTGTTCTCCCCCTTAAACTGCCCTCACTGGGGAGAGGTGGTGACCAAAGAACACAAACGAGACCAAGAGACTTGAGACCCTGTTCCCCAGCCTCCCAGGGAAGTCCCTTAGCAATGATTTTCTGAAAAGTCAGAAGATGTGACAGCTGCCTTTGAGAAGACCAACTAAAGGATAGCCTGGTGGGTCTCTGCCGCTGCAGGGCAACTTAGTGCACGAAACCGAGGCTCTGATCAACTTACCCTAACATAGCTCTTGTTTCAGGAGCTGTTTTCTCACAGGAATGCTGTGAGAGACTGGGGCAACAGATCGAAAGTCTGAGCCCAGCCAAGGAAACAGTGACTTATCAAGACCCTGTCTCAAAATCAAAACTAAAAAGAGCTGAGGCTGTGCCCAGTGTGCACGCCCTGATTCAACCCCCAGTGCTGAAAACAAAAGCAAATACAAGGATTGGGAGTTTAGCTCAGCAGTAGGTGTACACTTTGCAGAAGGGCCTGGGTCTCATCCCCAGCATCAAACCAAACAAATAAACAAGCGTAAAACTAAAAGCTACGTTTTATATTTGTGATAGCCTAAAAGAATGGCTTCAGAAGCTCAAATTTATAATATGACAGAGTCCTATTTCTATTGCTTGTGTGTATTCTTTATCACTGATTGCAATATGACAATGTGCAATGTGAGTTTGAGGCCCAAAGAAGGCAACAATAAATAAATAAAAGTTTAAAAAATTTAGGGTTTCAGCCAGGCATGGTGTGGCACATGCCTGTAATCCCAGCACTAAGGAGGCTGAGGCAGGAGGATTGTTGGGAGTTCAAGACTGACCTGGGCTACAAAGTGAGCTCAAGGCCAGCCTGAACTGCAGAGTGAGACCCTGTCTCAAAACGACAAAGAAAACCAAATCTAGGGTTTTTGTGATTGCCACCCAGATGGGTGACTTTGAGCATGCCAAATGAGGTCTATGGCCATTGTTTTGTAAACACTATGTCACATACAGTAATTTATTTCCTTCAGAAAGCCAAGTATTTCTTGAGTACCTTCAGCTGAGAAATGTACCTGAGAGATTTTAATTTATGAAAGTGACTGTGTGATGACTCAGAAAGGCCAATGCCATTGAAAGAATTTATTATCTATACACACAGCACACATGCAGGGCCCTAGTGGAAACAGCAGGGTGGTCTGGAGGCAGAAGCAAGAGTACGGGGAACACCTAGGCTGGAGTCTTTGTGGGGGTTTCCATGAGAAAGAAATGCCAAGTGGTGTGAAATTCTCATGGTGTCCCATTTGGTGTCCACATGGCCTCTAGCTACTTGATACCTGGCCCTGGGATGCCTTGGAAGGGAAAGTGTTGGCTGGCATGGAGTGCAGGAGTTAGGGAAGGAGCTGGGGCTTTGGCCTTGGGGGTTGGTTGGTTTGTATGTGAAGGAGGAGCCCCTGGCCACACACTTTAAGAATTGTCTACCTCTGGGAAGTTGTCCTCTCTCCCTGGGTCTGTGAGGTCCCCAAATGCCAGAGCATTGGGAATACAGAAAATAAAGTTACTAGAACTGGCCCTGTAAGAAAACACAGACCAACTAGTCTTTCTATGTCTTATTCCTTGTGGTAGAACCTGACAGTATACTGGTGAGTAAACTAGTATGGCTGTCTTTGTGGGACATTTAGTCTAACTGTAAAGTGAGGAGGTTGGAATTAGTTAATCGCTCAGTTCCGTGACTCATTGCATAATGCTTATCTGAGGGGCAGAAGCCTGTCTGTGAGTTACCGGCTGCTAAATCCTTGGTCAGAATCTAATCCTTAATTATAATGTGATTTCAGCTAGGGAAGACTGTCTTTAAATGACTGGCTTAACGTGGTTTCCGGAGAGCACCATGGAAGTAAGTGGAGCTAGTGACCCTCGGCCACATACAGTTGCTTCTCTCAGAGACTGCTGAGGTCTGGGCAGCAGGCAGCAGGCAGCAGGCAGCAGGCAGGGGGATGTCCAACCATGCCAGCACCTCAGAGGCTGAGGATGCTGTTGACTCCAGAGGGGGGCTCACCCACCCAATGCCCAGAGACCACATCTCCCTGGAAAACGGAAGACAGACACAATGCATTTTCTGTCAGTTTGACTTCTGTCCATCATACACCTCTCCACTTCCCTTTCATTCCTTCCTGGCCATTTTAGTCCCAGCCATCGTCATCCCTCCCCTTACTCACCTCCCCCATCTCCTGGCCTTACTCACATCCCTCCAGTGCCCTTTCCTAAACAATTTCTCCTGCGATCATGAATTAGTTAGAAGAATTCTAGAAGTTGGAAGTAGTCTAAAGCTATGGGGGAAGATTTTTCTCCTACCATTTAGTTTTCTCATCTCACAGCACTGTTCTCAGCCTGGACACTACACATGTTTTAGTATTTCTCAAAGTGTGCTAATGCTCTGGGATATACTTGCTTTATAAAACACGTTTCTGTGTACGCTTAAAATGTTTATTCTTTGTTAAGTAAAGTTTTCCCTCCCTGGATCTATAAATAGTGTTGTTTAAGTCTTCTGTTGTCACTAATTTTTTGTTGTTGTTTTTATCTGCCAGTTTGTAAGAAAGATTGTCCCACTGGGAACATGGATTTGTCAACTTTTTCTGATGATTTTTGTCCAATTTTTAAAACATTTTAAAATTTTCATTAGTACATGTTTGTAATATGCAATGATTACATTAATCGTAGGGAGTTAGTGCCCGTACATAACACATCTCAATGCTTTTTAGGGTTCTGTCTGGTTTTGTCTTTGATGTCTGAAGAATACATTGTTGGGTAAATGTAGGAGTGTGGGCTCCAAAGTGTTGCATCTTTTTGTTGAACTGTGCTTGCTCTTCACCAATGAATAACAATGGTCTCCAACAGTATCCTTTGAAAAAAGACCTGTTAGGGTGGGGTGTGCAGTGGTGCATACCTGTAATCCCAGCTCCTTGGAAAGCTGAGGTTGGAGGATCACAGGTTCAAGGCCAACCTGAGTAATTTAATGACTCAGCAAGATTCTGTCTCAGAAAAGAGAGACAGAGAGAGAAGAAGGAAGGAAGGAAGGAAGGAAGGAAGGAAGGAAGGAAGGAAGGAAGGAAGGAAGGAAGGAAGAATCAAAGCAGACATTGGAATGAGCAGCTCTGGGGTGGGGCCCAGGCAAAGGTTTTCTCCCCAAGAAACGCACTCACTAAGGATATTGGCGGCCAGAGCTGAAAACCGCGGTGTGAAGGTTAGAAACATAATTGCTGATGGTGATGGCCTCAGGACTTCGGGCCTCCTACCTTCCTCGACTAACATGTCCCTTTGAAGCTGCCATCCGGGGGTCCACTCTATGCCCAGTCTCTCCTCTTGTACCCGCGGACAAGTAGCGTGGAGAGTCACCTGGCTGGAGAATGGGAGAAAGATGTGGGTCCCACCTTGCTGCACCCGAGGGCCAACTGCTGCTGTGGAGCACCTGTTGTGATGTTCGTTAGACCTTGGCTGGGAACACGCTGATGTTGCAGGTGGGAGCCTAGTGGGACAGGGAAGACTGAAGTTGCAAGGCCTGCAGATGCTCAGCTAGTCTTGGACAGGAGAATACACAGGCTGAGAGGTGCTGTCTTCAGCCACACTCTGAATTGCAGGACTTCCCACCTGGGTGTACAGCATGATAGGACATCAGTGTTCAGGATGTGCAGTCCTGAGTGATCTGCCTTGATAGCTGCTGTTGGGTAGAGCAGAAATGTCTCTCAAAGTCCATGTGTTAAAGCGTTGGTCCCCAGGAAGACACTCTTGAGACACAGTAGGAACTTCAGGAGGTGGGGGGCCCTGCAGAAGGTTTTGGGGGTTACTTGAGGTGGATACTGGACTCTAGCCCCCCACCCCTTCTCTGTGTTGCTTCCTGGTCACGAAGTTAGCAGTTTTGTTACCCAGCACACTGTCATGATGTGCTGCCTTACCACAGACCCAAATTGACAGGGCCAATGAATCATGACTGAAACCTAAGAAACAGAGCCAAGATAAACCTTCCTCTTTATAAATTAACTGTCTTAGATATTTATGATAGCAACACAAAACCGGCATAATGAGACATCTGATTTGAGGTCTTGTCCTCACGTAACCTGGAGGCCTCTAACTTGGCCCTCTTGTGCCATCACTTCTGAGGTGCCCCAGGCCATCATCATCTTTGACTCACATGCCAATCCCTGGTCTGTTGCCGGTGCTGAAGGTGGCAGCAATGGTGCCTCACAATGTCACAGCAATGACCCAAGAAAGCACCACCCTGGGTGATTCTGCTTACAGAGAGCTGCAGCCCATAGTCTTCCTACAGACAGTAGAGTACATACTTCTCTCCTCAAAGGCACATGACTTTGGCCCCAGGCAGGTGAGATTACAGTGCTGCTCCTGTTCTCTAAGGGCCCATGTCTTGGGCTGGCTTCCCTCACGAGTCCCCGAATGTGAGTGGCTTATTCAGGAAGTGACCCTGGAAGCACCAGTGGGGAAGTGGGGAAGTGAAAGAGAGAAAGCTGCAGAACCAACATGACATGCTGACAAGCGTGTAGATATCTAGGCTGTACTCCCGTTCTTCCTGGGCTGAGGCTGTTCTTCAGGGTATGGATTCTAGCATTTGGAGCCTGTCTTAAATATGGACCTACAGGAAGGCTTCAGGTAGAGTCATGGTGGCTTGCAGCAGGACACTGTATAAGCCAGGGTTCTCTAGAGAAACAGGATCAGTAAGGCATCTTATCATACAGCATGAACTCAAACAATTACGGAAGCTGAGAAGTCCCAAAATCTGCTATGAAGTCCCAAAATCTGCTATGAACACACTGAAGACCCAGGGAAGATGGTGTTGCAATTCAAAGATTTAAGAAACATTTCTATTTACCTTGCAAATAGAGACAATAACAATAGCATATTCCATCTAACATGACATAACTATCCTTCATACAATGAAAAATGTCCTAACCCTCTCCTCAGGAGAGGAAGCAGAGATCTTGAGTGATATTTACTCTTCTCCTTGATATCCCAAACTGAAATTTTGTGATATAAAGTAAGGATATCTTATGTTACATGAAGAGAAGAAAGCATATGTATGTGCATATACATGTATACACACACAAATGTACAACACAAAATATTCATGATAATTGCAGGAAATATTCATGACAACTACAGTCCTCACTTCTGTAACTGGTCACACAGCTATTGCTGATATGTATGACTATCTTCTTTCAGTGCCCATTCTGTGTTCCCTTTGACAAGTACCTCAGCTGGTCATGTTTATATACCTGATGGGAGACCCAGGCCTCATTCCTGAAGAGGTGCTGCCTGGATTGAGTTGTTTAAGTTTTCCACTGACATTAATCACAGGGGATCTAAGATGGAAGTCTTAACTCTAGTTCAGCAGAATCACTGTAGTGTCCCCTGGTAAAAGTAGCTCTTCTTTGGCACTAAGAATTCTAGGCTAGTAAAGCATAGGATGTGATGAAAGAAAGCAAAAATTTTGCTGCTGGTTCTCAGAAATAATCATGAGTTGTGTCACTCTCAAATTTACACATTAATTCCTGGACCTATAAGTCCTTACTGTGAGGGAAACAGTATCATACATTGGACTCTGGCTCAGAGCATATACTCCTTCTTGGAGAATCTAATGTTGCAAATTATTGTTGTCTAGCTGGTGCTGTAACTGAGTCAGGCTCTCCAAATATTTGATCTATGTGAGTACTTCAGGATAATGAGGAACAGAGTATGATGGAAGAATTTATTAACAGAGACTCATTACCACGTTCCTTTTACTGTCAAGTGAGTTTTCTTACCAGAAGCAACATTGTGTAGAATATCATGACAATGGACAAGGCATTCAGTAAGTCCAGACATGGCAGGTTGATAGATGCATTGGGCACATGGAAGACAAACATATCTAGATTGCAGAATAAACAAACATTGCCCTTTTCACAATGAAATTGGTCCAGTGTGACCCCCTGAGCATGAACTGCAGAGATGAGTAGGAGATGAGGGGATGTGGGAGGGGTGCCACATTGTTCTCTTGCTTTCTGCTCAATCTTACCACAACAGTTACCCACTGTACTTCTCAGAACAGCTTATACCTCCTGAAATTTGCTCTATTTAACCATTCTTCAAGAAAGTAGTTTGTCATACCTTCTAAAAAAAAGAAAAGAAGGAGGAGAAAAAGAAAAACATAAAAGAAAGAAAATTTTAAAAGCGTAAGCCAAATTCTGGGAAGATGACAGAGTGGAGAAGAGCACAGAAACAGCCTCTCCAAGATCCAGCACCCAAATGCTGGAACATAGCAACGTGAAGGAGAGAGAAAAGAGGAAAGTGGATCCCCAGGACACAGCAAGGGTCTGAAGTGAGAATTAAAACCCACAGGGACAGGGAGAGCAAAGACAGAGGCCTCAATGCGAAAGAAGAAGGGGTCAAGCAGCACTTTATGCCCCAGCCCTGACTCGCTGCCTGGGAGGAAAGGCTTGACCCTGCAGATGTGTGGTGATTACTGGTGACTGCAGAGATCACCACAGAGAAGCACGCTAGGGAAACAGAGCAGTGGACACAGCAGGATGCAGGGCCTACTGAGCTCAGACATCCTCCAGAAGAGGGCAGTTGGCCAGTCCCCATCTTGGACAGGGACCAAGCAAGCTTGGAACTCAGAGGAGCTTCAGGTTGCTTCCAGTTAGTGGCTCCCAGTGTCGGATGAGGTGGAACTGAGTCCAAATCAGAAGGAGGTCAAGGCACCAAGCTCAGGTCAGAAAA
This sequence comes from Dinomys branickii, assembly GCA_004027595.1. Classification (NCBI taxonomy): domain Eukaryota; kingdom Metazoa; phylum Chordata; class Mammalia; order Rodentia; family Dinomyidae; genus Dinomys; species Dinomys branickii. Next base: position 51,989 of record PVLD010010090.1, on the reverse strand, counting down.
GGCACACAGAGTGTTGTAGCCTGAACAAATGGAGTTCCAACCCCACAGCCAGAAACCAGCCTTCACTTCAGTGGAAATAAATGTGCAGGCTTGCAGAGATTATCCACTACCCTACCATTAATCTATGGCAGGCTGGCTGGGATTAATCAAAATTGATTTGGGCTCTGTCTGCTCACTCAGTCTACCCGCAACATGCCCCAAAGTGAACATTTTATTTTCTTCTTTTCTTCTTCCTCTTCTTTTGTCTTTTGCTCATGTTGTGCTTTTTTGTTGTTTGTTCTTGATTTTATACGAGGATCAACATTTTTCTAATTTGTTATTGTTGTCATTCAGTTCTATTCTTGTTTTTATTTCTTTCATCTCTCTCTCTCCTGTCTTCATCAGTTTCCCAAAGTTCACATAATCTTCCTTTGACCTCCAACCTTGTTTCTAATCTTTTCTTCTTTTTCTATTTCTCTAATTTCCCCCATACTTTTTAAATTTTATGCCCTAAAGGTAAAATTGCCATGTTGAGTGTATAATTACTGTATACAATTTTCTGGTTTGCTTTAGACATTGTTATATGACCACAAATCTAGCGCCTATGATTAAAGGTGACAAAGGTGACAGTTACCACAGTTTGTCATTTTCTAAGCTGTCTTTGATGCTGTTGTTACTACTGATTATACTACTTTAGCCAAGGCAACAGAAATGTTCCAATCAGTTGTTCTTCTGAGTATGCCAAGAGAGAGACTGGCTGAGGATCATAAACAATACGACAGTACTGAAGAATGAGGTGCTACACCAAGTAGGCAGCGATTTCTCATTCCCAATAAATTAAAGAGGTAGGATCTTGCCAAAGACTCAGAACCTAAAGCCACCCACACATAGAGGACATCTCTGAGAAGAAGTAGTTTCCTAAGTGTTCTCAATCCTAACAATAAAGCTACTTGCCATAAGCAATTTAAACTATCTCACCTTAAAAATAGAAGATGAGAAGAAACAGAAGCAAGATACAACCCAAGACTTCCAACTTGTCAAAGGCAAAGTTAGGGGTATGAGGTGGAGCAAGTCAAAAGTCGCCAACCTGGGCCATTACTGCGCCCATGCCCCTGTCACTTTCCCGCAGAATGCCAGTGCAGCTCAGTGGAGCTAAGGGAGCAGCATCTCTGAGGTACACCGTGCCCTGCCCGGCCTTGGGCGCCATTACTGCGCCTGCGCCCCTGTCAATTTCCCGCAGAGCACCAGACCAGCTCGGCGAAGCTAAGGGAGCAGCATCTCTGAGGTACACCGTGCTCTGCCCGGCCCTGGGTGCCATTACTGCACCTGTGCCCCGTCACTTTCCCGCAGAGCACCAGACCAGCTCAGTGGAGCTAAGGGAGCAGCATTTCCAAGCATCTGCACCCACACCAGTTTCTCACAGAGTGCCAGACCAGCTCAGCAGAGTTATGGAAGCAGCTTTTCCCATGAGACTTTAGCCAGGTGAATAAACTCCACCAGAGCAGCAGCGCCTTTGAGACTTTCCTGAAGTTTCCCACAGAGAGGGAGCCCAGCTTCACAGAGACAGTAGAGCAGGCTTCGCAGCGGACCTTTGACAGGTAAGGACCACGCTGGTGCTCTGCTTGACAAGACAAGTTTCCCCCACCATCGCAGATAGGCTCTGAGCCTGGCACCTCAGCAATCGTCTGGGGTTCCTGGGCCCAGTGCTTCACAGTCAGCTAACATCTGGGGATAAGTTTGATATCCAGATAAACTAGGGTTGCTAGAGTCATCTGTGAGCTATCTGGGTAGTGTATAGCTAAACACTTTTCATCTGACATCCAAAATGACAAGACGAGCAAAACACAGCCACAGAACCCAAGCCCACCCAGAACAAGCCCAGGAAACAATGATATAGGAGAATTAGGAAGCCACATACCTGCAATTTCTGAAACCATCACATCTGAGGTAAAGAAACAACTCCATCAGGCCATAGAAGAGATTAAATCATAAATAATCTCTCAGGAAAAAAATGAAGTAAAAATAATAATGGAAGAAATGCTCTGCACGTATAGAGAAGAAACAGATAAAAGAATAGAAGAACATAGGAAACAAATGGAAATGTTACATGAACAATTTAGGAATCAATTAGAATGCATGAAACAAACTCAAAGAGATTGCCAGGAATTAAAAACTTCCATTGAAAGCTTTCAAAACCACTTCAATGAAGCTGAAGATAGAATTTCAGATCTTGAAGACAGCATGGCAGCTAGTGACCGTGAAAGGAACGATCTCTCAAAGTCATCAAGGATCCAGGAAAAATTAATCCAACAGCTCCAAGAGGAGGCAAAAAGAAATAATACCTGAATAATAGGAATTAATGAAGCAGCAGGAGGCAACACAAATGATATAAAAAGAATATTTGCAGAAATAATAGCAGAAAATTTCCCAAACATGGTAAGAGATGCTAAGGTGCAGTTAAATGAAGCATATAGAACTCCAACAAGCCATAACCCAAACAAAACCACACCCAGACATATAATAGTCAAAATCCCAGACATCCAGCAAAAGAACACAATATTAAAGGCAGCTAGAGAAAAGAAATAGATCACCTATAAAGGAAAGCCCATCAGAATCACAGCAGACTTCTAAACAGAAACCATGAAATCAAGAAGAGCTTGGAGTGAGGTACTACAGATTCTGAAACAAAACAGCTTCCAACCCAAACTGATGTATCCTGCAAAACTATCCTTGAAATTCAATGGAGCAAAAAAGTATTTCCACGACAAAGAACAACTGAAGAATTTCATGAGTGCCAAACCAACATTACAAAAAGCACTAAAAGAAATTCTTCACAGAGAAAAAAGAGACCACAATCTCAAGAACAACGATTGAAAGGAAGCTTTAAGCAGAACAAGTCAAGTAAACAGATAGCAAAAATAGGAAAGCAGCAAGTAAACAGCATTATAAGAATAAGCCAACATATAACAGTTATAACCATTAATGTAAATGGCCTCAATTCACCAGTCAAAAGAAACAGACTGGCAGAGTGGATTAAGAAACAAAATCCAACAATATGCTGTATACAGGAAACACATTTTACTCAAAAAGAAATCCACAGACTGAAAGTTAAAGGATGGAAAACAATTCTCCATGCAACAGGTTCCCAGAAAAAAGCAGGGGTAGCTATTATGTTTGCAGATAATGTAAACTTCCATCCGAAAACAACCAAAAGAGATAAAGAAGGCCACTACATACTAGTTAGGGGAAAGCTGCAAGAGGAAGAGATAACAATCCTAAACATTTATGCACCAAATACTGGAGCACCACACTATATAAGGCAAATCTTAACAGACATGAAGAACCAAATAATTAATAACACTATTGTAATAGGGGACCTAAACACCCCTCTGACACAAAGACACAAATCAACTGGACAAAAACTCTGCAAAGAAATAACAGACCTGAACCAAAGGTGAGAACAAATGGACTTAGTGGAAGTATACAGAGTGTTCCTCCCCACAACATCAGAATACACATTTTTCTCAGCTGCACATGGGATTTTCTCTAAAATAGACCACATTCTAGACCATAGAGCATACCTACCTAAATGCAAAAGAATTGATATTATCCCATACATATTATCTGACCACAGTGCAATGAGATTAGAAATTAATGTCAAAGGGATCTCCAAAAACCCCATAAACACTTGTAAATTAGACAACAACCTTCTGAATAACCAATGGGTCACATAAAAAATTAAAGAAGAAATTTAAAAATACCTACAAACAAACAAAAATGCAAATATAACCTACCGGAATCTGTGGGATGCTATGAAAGCAGTCCTCAGAGGGAAATTGATAGCGAAGAACTCACATATAGAGAAAACAGAAAGAGAGAAAATAAATAGCCTAATGCTGCACCTCAAACTTCTAGAAAAAGAAAAATAAGTCAAACCAAAAGCCCAAAGAAGGAAGGAGATTATAAAACTCAGGGCAGTAATTAATGCAATTGGGATGAAGAAAACACTACAAAAAATAAATGAATCAAAGAGTTGGTTCTTTGAAAGAATAAATCAAAATTGATAAACCCCTAGCTAACCTTATTTAAAAAAAAAGAAAGGAAAGAATTTAAATTCCTGCAATAAGGAATGAAATCACTACAGGTCCCATAGAAATTCAAAAGATCATTAATGCCTACTTTGTAAATCTTTACTCCCATAAGATAGAAAACTCAGAAGAAATGGACAGATTCCTAGAAATGTGTGAACAACCAAAATTGAATCAGGAAGATACAAAACTTCTGAACAACCCAATATCAATTAATGAGATTGAAAATATCATTAAAAACTTACCAACAAAGAGAAGCCTAGGCCCTGATGGTTTCACAGCAGAATTCTATAAAACATTCTGCAAAGATTTAATGCCAACACTCTTCAAACTCTTCAATGAAATTGAAAAGGAAGCAATTCTCCCTAACTTATTTCTAGAGGCAAGTATTATACTGATTCCAAAACCAGAGAAGGACCCAACCAAGAAAGAGAACTATAGTTCAATCTCCCTAATGAACATAGATGCAAAGATGCTCAATAAAGTACTAGCAAATAGAATGCAGCGAATCATAAGGAAAATTATACACCATGACCAGGTTGGATTCATTCCAGGAATGCAGGGATGGTTCAATATTCGCAAATCAATTAATGTAATACGTCATATCAATAGAGTCAAAGACAAAAATCACATGATCATCTCAATAGATGCAGAAAAAGCTTTTGATAAAGTCCAACACACATTCATGTTAAAAACCCTAGTAAAAATAGGAATAGATGGCCTCTACCTCAATCTGATCAAAGACATCTATGACAAACCAACAGCCAACATCATACTAAATGGGCAAAAAACTGAAAGCTTTCACTTTAAACTCAGGAGCAAGACAAGGATGTCCACTGTCACCACTCCTATTCAACATAGTTCTAGAAGTATTAGCTAGGGCAATCAGACAAGATAGAGAAATAAAAGGAATAAGGATAGGAAAGGAAGAAGTAAAACTATCACTATTTGCAGATGACATGATTCTTTACATGGAAGACCCCAAAAACTCCACAAAAAGACTGCTTCAATTAATAGACAAATTCAGCAGAGTAGCTGGATACAAAGTCAATACCCAAAAATCAATAGCATTCCTATACACAAACAACAAACAGTCTGAGAGAGAAATTAAGGAAACCATACCTTTTACAATAGCATAGAAGAAATTGAAATATTTAGGAATCAATCTAACAAAGGGTGTAAAACATTTCTTCAATGAAAACTACAGTACTCTGAGAAAAGAGATTGATGAGGATTTCAATAAATGGAAAAACATTCCTTGCTCATGGTTAGGAAGAACCAACACTGTGAAAATGGCCATACTACCAAAATTGTTATACAGATTTAATGCAATTCTCATTAAACTACCATTAACATACATCACAGATCTAGAGAAAACATGCCTTAAATTCATCTGGAACCAGAAGAGACCCAGAATAGCCAAAGCAATCCTGGGGAACAAGGACATGTCAGGTGGAATCACAATCCCTGACCTGAAATTATACTACAAAGCTATGATAATAAAATCAACCTGGTACTGGCTAAAAAACGGACCTGAGGATCAATGGAACAGACTGGAAGATGCAGCCAAAACCATAAACACACTCGGCCACCTAATATTTGACAAAGGGGCCAAAGAAGCTCATTGGAAGAAAGATAGCCTGTTGAATAAATGGTGCTGGAAAAATTGGCTTGCCTCTTGCCAAGGACTGAAGATAGACCCACGTCTACCACCATGCACCAAACTCAAGTCAAAGTGAATCACAGATCTCAATATTAAAACAGAAACACTAAATCTATTGGAAGAGAAAGTAGGTAAAAATCTTGAAGACATAGGAGTAGGCAGAGAGTTCATGAACAAAAATGAAACTGCAAGGGAAACACTTCAAAGAATCAATAACTGGGACCTCATCTTACTGAAAAGTTTTACACATCTAAAGAAATCACCAGCAAAGTGAAAAGAAAACCCACAGATTGGGAAATAGTCCTAGCTGGCTGTCCCTTGGATAAAGGTCTTCTATCTAGAACATACAAAGAATCAAAAAACATGAAGCTGTCCAAATTCAAAGACCCAATCCAGAAATGGGCATCTGAGATGAATACACACTTCTCAGATGAAGAAATACAAATGGTAAATAAATATATGAGAAAATGTTCTACATCTTTAGTCATTTGAGAAATGCAAATAAAAACAACGTTGAGATTTCATCTCATCCCAGTAAGATTGGCCAGCATTAAGAAATCATCCAATAACAAATGCTGGCGAGGCTGTGGGGAAATAGGAACTCTTTTGCATTGTTGGTGGGAATACAGACTGGTGAAACCACTGCAGAGATTGGTTTGGAGACTCCTTAGCAAACTAGGTCTAGAGGTCCCATTCAACCCAGCTACTCCTCTTCTGGGTATTTTCCCAGAAGATCTGAAAGCATCATATCACCATGATATATGTGCACCCATGTTTATAGCAGCACAATTTGTAATAGCTACATTGTGGAAGCAACCCAAATGTCCATCCACAGAGGACTGGATTAAAAATATGTGGCATTTTTATATAATGGAATATTACTCAGCTGTGAAGAGGGACAGATTTGGGGCCTTTGTAGACAAATAGTCACAATTGGACACCATACTCATAAGTGAAATAAATCAAAGGTTAATGTGCAGGCTGTGTATTGTATCACTGGTGCAGGAATCTGAAAATGGGAATGTGGATTGGGGGGTGTGAAGGGAATCTGCTCAAAGGTAGGGAGCAGGTGGGATGAGGGGAGGAGGAAAGGGAAGAAAGGGACAGGTATGTATCTATGTGTGTATTTGCAGGATGGCTAACCTGGTGCCACTGCTGACCTGTGTCACTTTATGGTAAGGAATAGTTCATGATTGTTTGATCAAGATTGTATGTCTATATGTGGTTTCAGAAATATGCACTTTGAAGTTATCAGTGTGTGGTGCAGCAACCATTGGTGACTCCCTATCACTGTGTCTGTAATTCAATTTTGATTGTACTGCTCTTGTGCAGCTTTGTGTCTTTTTGTTAATGTTTTCCTTTTGTTGTTGTTGTTGTTGTTTTCTTTGTTTTTTATACTTTTAAAAAAATAAATTAAAAAAAGAAAGAAGGAAGGGAAAAATATATATGTGTGTACAGAGATAGCAGGGATAATCAAACTGCTGATGTCTATTGGTTTATTGAAAGGAACAGTTAATGCTTAAATCTCTCTTTTACCAATTTTGAATGCTTAGATCTGGTAATCTGAACAATTAATTTGAAGACAATATGCAATATAACAAGCATTGTTGAATTCCTACCATCTTGATTAGTGAAACTGTATTGTTTCTAATTTTTTATTATCTTTTATTCTTCTTAATTGTTTGATAAACCTTGCATTCTTACATCTGGTAATCTGAGCAACTTCGTTGAAGATAACAATATGCACTGTAACAACCATTGTTAATTTCCTATGATCTTGTTTTGAAATTCTGTATCGCTTTTATTGGTTTTGTGTTTTGTTTTTATTTTTGTTATTTTGTTTTCTTTTCTCTTTAAAATAAAAATAAAAAATAAAAAAATTTGCCAACCTAGACTCTCTGAAGCAGTAACAGCAAAGGTCACAGAGAAGACAAATGAGGTACTAGAACAAAAATTCAAATCAGAAGTAATTTCTCATGTAACTAGATATGGTGACCATAATGAAGGACGTAGATAGTGACTCTAGAGTAGGTGCAGATAAAAAAATAGATGAGCTTAGAAAACTGATGGAAACCATGAAGCACCAACACAGGAAAGAAATAGAATCTAAGACACAGATTCAAACATATGTCCAGGAAAATAAAAATTCCATTAAAAACATACAAAATAGAATGAGAGAATGTGAGGACAGAATGTCCAATACAGAAGCCAGGATTGCAGTTTGTGATCATGAAAAGAGAGATATGTCAAGGAGCCACAAAAACAATTAAGCCAATTGCTAGATGATGCAAAGACAAATAATGTAAGATTTATAAGAATCAATGAAAAGCCACAAGATAGCACAAATGACATTTAAAAACCTATTCACAGAAGTAAGGGCAGAGAATTTTGCAAGCATGGAAAAAGAATTTGAAATACAGTAAGTGAGGCATATAGAACTCCAATTAGCCATAATTTTAAAAAAAATCTATCCCAAGGCATATAACAGTCAAGATTCCAGAAATCTAACACAAGGACAGAATACTAAAAGCTGTTAGTGAAAATCACAAATCACATATAAAGAAAAGCCCATCAGTATCACAGCGCATTTCTCAACACAGATCCTCAAGTCAAAGAGATTGAAATATTTTGAACCTTAAAAGAAAACAAATTCCAGTGCAAATTGATGTACCCTGCAAAATTATCTTTCAAAATTGATGGAGAAATAAGATACTTCTGTAACATAAAATACCTGAAGAAATTCATGAGCTCCAAACCAGCACTCCAAAATGTTCTGAAGGACATTCTAGAAAGAACAAGGAGTTCAAGTCCATGAACTCCAGCAGAATGAATCCACCAGGCAAGGCAAGCAATTAAACAAAGATGGAGCAGAAGGGAACCAACAGCAAGAAAGTAATATGATATAAATAAGTCAATGTACAACAGTTATAACCATCAATGTAAATGGTGTTAATTTACCCATCAAAAGAAACAGGCTGGTAGAATGAATTGAGAAGCAAGGTCCAAAAATATATGGCATACAGGAAACACACTTAATTCAAAGAGGAATTCACAGACTGAAAAGTCAAAGGATGGAAAACAATATGTCATGAAACTGGAAAAAAGCAGAGGTGGCTATTCTATTTGCAGACTAAGTGGGTTTTCAGCCAAGACTTATGAGAGACAAAAAAGTCACTGTATCTTTGTAAAAGGAACAATCCAAGAGGAAGTTATAACAAGCATAAATATATATGCAACAAATACCAGCACACACAAGTATATAAAACAAATAATAATGGACATGAAAAATCAGTAAGCACTAACATAACTGGAGTGGAAGATCTCAATACCCCACTGTCACAAATGGGCAGACCAAATAGACAAAAAAATCAACAAAGAAATATCAGAACTGAACCAAAACTTTTGAATAAATGGACTTAGTAGAAACCTACAGAGTGTTCCAACCACAGTATCAGAATACTCATTCTTCTAAGCTGCACTTGGAACATTCTCCAAAATAGACCACACACTAGGTCATAGGACATGCATAAGTAAATGCAAAGGAATTGAAATTATCCCATGCACATTATCAGACCACGGGGCAATGACATTGTAAATCAATGGCAAAAGACTCCCTAAAAACTTAATAAACACATGGAAATTAAATAACACCATCCCAAACAAGCAGTGGATCACAAATGAAATTAAAGAAAAAATTAAAACAGTTTCCACAATTAAATAATAATACCAGTACAACACACCAGAACCATTGGGGTGCAATGAAAGCAGTCCCATGAGGGAAATTCCTAGTGGTGAATTCTCACATTAGAAAAACAGAGCAAGTGCCTATAAAATGCCTAAGGTTGAACCTCAAACTTCTGGAAAATGAAGAACAAGTCTAGCCTGGTTTGTATTATTGAGGAAATTTTAATGATCAGTGCAAAAATTAACACAAATGAAACTAAGAAAAACAGTACAAAGAATCAATGAATCAAAGAGTTCGTACTTTGAAAGATTAAATAAAGTTAGCAAACTCCTAGCCAACCTTCTCAGAAAAAGGAAAGAAAAGACATAAATCCATGCAACTAGGAATGAAAAGGGTGAAATCACAACACATCCTGCAGAAATCCAGAAGATTATCAATACCTACTTCAAGAACCTATATTCTAATAATATGGAAAACACAGAAGAAATGGACAAATTCCTAGATATATATGAATTACCAAAGCTGAATCAAAAAGATATTAAAATTCTAAATAATCTAATATCAATGAAATTTAAGATATAATTTTTTAAAACCTACAAAGCCCAGATACTGACAAATTAACTACCAAATCCTACAAGAAATTTAAAGAATACCTAATGTCAGTAATTCTGAAAATCTTTAATGAAATTAGGGAAGCAAAACTTCCAATTTATCCCTGGAGTCAAGCATTACCCTAATACCAAAATCAGAGAAAGACCCAACTAAAAAAACAGAACTACAAGCTAATCCCCTTAATGAACATAGATGCAAAAATTCTGAATAAGATACTGGCAAATAGAATGCAGCAAATCATCAAAAAGAGTGTACACCATCACCATGTAGGATTCATCCCAGGGATGCAGGATGGTTCAATATACACAAGTCAGTAACTGTAACACACGTTATCAACAGAGCCAAGGAAAAAAACCCACTTGATTATTTCAACAGATGCAGAAAAAGCATTTGATATTGTATAAAACCCATTCATGATTTAAAAACTTACAGAAAATTGGAATAGATGGTATTCATCTCAATCTGATAAAATCCATCTATGACAAACCAATAGCCAACATCATACTAAATGGACAAGAACTGAAAGTTTTCACTCTAAATTCATGGACAAGGATTCCAATATCACCACTCCTCTTCAGTATACTTCTGGAAACATTATCTAGAGCAATTAGACAAGAGAAACAAATTAAAGAGATAAGGATAGGGAAGGAAGAAGTTAAATTATCATTATTTGCAGGTGACATGATACTCTACATAGAACACCCCAAAAACTCCACCAAAAACTTCTAGATTTAACGAGTAAATTCAGTAGCATAGTTGTATACAAAGTCAACATTCAAAAATCAACAGTATTCCTGTACACAAATAACAAACTCACTGACATAGGAAAAATTAGGAAATCAACACCTTCCACAATAGTATGGAAAAAATGAAATACCTAGGAATCAATCCAACAACGGAAGCAAAAGACCTTTACATTGAAAACTATAGTTCTCTGAAAAATGTGATCAAAGAGGACATCAGCAAATGGAAATATATCCCTTGCTCTTGGGTAGGAGGAATCAATATAGTAAAAATGGCCACACTCCCAAAATTGTTATACAAATTTAATTCAATCCTGGTCAAAATACCATTCACATTCCTCAGAGAACTAGAGAAAACAATCCTAAAATTCATTTGGAACCACAAGAGACCTACAATCGCAAAAGCAATTCTGGGCAACAAAGTCAAGGCAGGTGACAATCTCTGACTTGAAATTACACTACAAAGCTACTGTGATAAAAACAGCATGGTCCTGACAAAAAACAGACTTGAGGATCAGTGGAACAGATTAAAAGATGCAGAAACAACTCCAAACACAACCAGCCACCTTATCTTTGACAAAGAAGACAAACACCTTCACTGGAGAAGGCATTTTAAATAAATGGTGATGGAAAAAGTGGCTTTCCACATGCTCATGATTAAAGCCAGACCCATTATCTCTCACCATGTAGTGAACTAAAATAAAAATGGATCAAAGATCTAAATATTAAAACAGAAACACAGTTTACTGGAAGGGAGAATAAGTAGGACTCTTGAAGACATTGGTTTAGGGAAAGGCTTAATTTACAAAACTCCAATCACACAGGAAATGTCACAAAGAATCAACAACTTGGGTGTCATCTTACTAAAAAGCTTTTGCCCAGCAAAAGAAACCATCAAAGGAGTGAAGTGACAACCCACCAAGTGGGAATAAATTTTTGCCTCGGACAAGGCACTATTATCTAGAATATATAAAGAATGCAAATAATCAGACCCCTCAAATTTAAAGACCCAGTCCAAAAAAGGGCATGTTAAGTGAACAGACACTTCTCAGATAAAGAAACAGAAATATATGAAAAAGAAGCAGATAAATATGAAATAATGACCAGTATCACTGGCCATTTGAGAGATGCAAATTAAAGCAATGCTGAGATCTGTCTTACTCCAGAAAAAATGGTTATCTTCAAGAAATCAACCAAATGCTGGCAGCGCTGTGGGGAAAAAGGAACTCTTCTCCACTGTTAGTGTGAGTATAGACTGGTGCAACCACTGTGGAAATCAATGTGGAGATCCCTCAAAAATCTAAAACTAGAAGCTCCATGTGACCCAGCTATTCTCCTTCTGGATATCTTCCCGGAATAATTCAAAGCAGCACACCACAACGATATATGCACACTCACGTTTATAGCAGCACAGTTTTGTAATAGGTAAATCTTGGAAACAGCTCAAAAGCCCATGAACTGATGAATGGCTAAAAAAAATGTGGTTTTTAATACAATGGAGTGCTACTCTGACATAAAGAAGCATATATCTGAGATATTTCTAGGTAAATGGATGCACCTTGAAACAATACTCTTAAGTGAAATACATCGGACACACATGATTAAATACCACATTGTTTCTCTGTTGTGAGAAACCGGAAGTGTAAATAAGGACCAGAATGTATAACAGATGTTGAGTAGTGGGAAGAAAATTTTCATATCAGAAGAGAAACAAGGGAGGGGGTAAGGGAAGGAAGGGACAAGAAAAGAAAGAATAGAAGGAAAAATGGGAACAAAGCTTTTGTAAATAAGAGGGGAGAGGGTTTGAGAAGAGGGGAGGAGGATGGGAGCGGGAAATTAAGAAGAAGCAAGATATATCATGTGCAGATACAAATTTCCTATGATGGTATGATCATTGTGTATATCTAAAATGTACCAATAAAAATGTAAACATTAAAAAGAACTTATAGCGAAGCTCTGAACAATTCACTGAGTATGGAGTCAAGAACTACCCAGTGAATGGCTGAGCTCCAGCCACGCTTTTCCACCCGCACGGAAGTTGTCAGCGCCTCTTCCACAACACAATCATGATTGTTTCGCCATCAGTTAAGTAGCTCCTTTCTTGGCTTAACAGCCCAGCAACACAAAGAGCCCAAAATGGTGTTACGGATGGTCACAGCTCGGTTTAGTGAAAGCTTGCTGTGACCCAGGTGAAAGCACACATCCTGGCCACACCAGGTCCTCTCTCCCAGGAGAGTCCAACATCACACATACAGAACATGTACGTAAACTTCCCCCTAGAAGCTCACACTGATGCAGAGGCAAAACTCTATTGCCATGTTTTCTCAGTCTGTTGGGGATCCAACACCACATGATGACCACTGGCTCAAAGCAGTTTCTGAGATGAGATGAGATGAGATGAGATGAGATGAGATGTCTTATTGTTTAACCTGCAATTTTAATAGGATATTCCAGTGTTCTGTCAAGCTAGCAAGGCCCCGGATAAATTGAGATAAAATAGAAACCATCAGCCATGTGTGGTAATCTTTGTCTTTCACCACGTTGCAGTATTGGTGCTAATGTGCCATCTTGGCTGGGAGTGTGAGGTTGCTGTCAGGGGCTTCCACTACTAGAGCTTCATCACCACAGTGATGAAGGAAACAACTATAGAATTTCAGAGATAAATAGATCCCAGTTATTCATTCAGTTATCAACAGTTTAGCACCAGAATCATCAAATCTTTGACTGTAGGATCCATGGATTCATCGGGCCTGCTATGAGATGCCTTTGGATGAAAACGGTTAACACCTGGCTCTGTATGCGTCTGTACTGACGGAGACCACGGTAGCATGTGTGAAACGGCAAGCGGAAAAACAGAAAGGACACCCGGGATTTGGAGGCAGATTTATTTAACTTAAGACAAGCACTGATGAGGAATCAGTTATCCTTTAACATATCAGGCCCCAGAGGCTCAGAAAGGGAGGCTTTTATGGGGTTACAGAGGGGAGGTGCAGAGGCAGAGTACTTAGCTGTCTTTCATTGTTTCTTACAATACACATCATAGAGACCAGCTGTGCATCACTGTGACCAGCATTGCTAGGAAACAATAGTGACAAGAACTATAACAGAAACTATTACCTGGGCAACTAACAGACTGGCTAGGGGCATCTTCTGCTCCATTCCCCCCACCCCCGGCTCTTAGTTTCCCCAGCGAATCTTTGCTGGGCATGTTACATGTGATCTTCTGAGACAGGTCAAACCAACAGCAGTAACACTAGGGCCGTCATTCGTGGTCCCAGGATGGGCCTAGCCAAGGTCCCCAAGACTGGAAAGCTTTCTCGCTAGGAGCTTGTGGTTTACTTCCCTTATTATTGGGTCTGTCCCTAAGTTGTTTTTAGGAAGAGACACATTTCCCCTTTAGTGGCTGTCATTCACTGTTACTGTGGCAAGGTAGTGAGGGAGTTCATCTGATCTAGGAGTGTCCAATGTGCCTTGAATACTCATCAAATCTTGGCCAAGTATTTGACTGATTGTTCTATTCTCTTGGGACAACTGTTCACAGAGTTAAGGCAAAAATCACAGCTAGCAGGTGGACAGGGAAGCAAGGACTGGGGTAAGCAGCCTGAAAAGTCACAGAATCAGGGGGAACGAGTATGGAGCAGCCTGTGAGTGGTGTCCTCAGGCGTCAGCTTGTGTAGACTGGTCAGCATCAGAGTGACCCGAGTAGGCTTTGAGTGTGTCGTCTCTTAAGAGTGAGCCCCAGAGGAGCTGTCTAGCACAGGTAAACTCTCCAGTAGTCATCTGAACAGGCTCCTTTAATTCTGGAATGGTGGGTCTAAGGCTGGATTTCTAAAACTTGTAGAGGTAATTAATATGCACCTGTATTATGTGTGTGCAGGGGTGCCTACAGGGGTAGCTGGTCTTTCAGCTAAACTTTTACAGACCTAGGTACAAGTTGTTCCTGTAGGCTTGAGCTTTTTAACCCTTTTAGAACTTTGTGGCCTGTATGCCATATGTAGTTTCTATTTAGTTATGTCTGCTACAAAGGCAGGCCTCATTTTCGCTGCCAATGGTCAAGGGTAGGCTATATCTAGGGGTGAGTTTTCACAGAAGGACCTTACAAACTTTTATTGCCCTTTCTACCTGGGTAGGTGTTATGGTTGATACATTGTGTCAACTTGGGGAGTCTGGAGGTTTGGCTGAGTAACTCAACAGGTGTAGATCTTGGGGTGAAAAGGATATGCCCTTACCCTTCTGGGATGTTGTTTATTGTGTTAATTTGGGAAGTTTAAGAGGTTAACTATGTGATTCAGCAGGAAGCCAGGGTGCTTACTTTGTACACATCCTGAGCATGGAGACTGTGTGAGAGCTACATGCCCCCTGGGTGGGGGCAGGCTGTTTACAAGGTAGAGAAAGAGGCTGCTTGCCTGCAATTCCACACATTTGCTGCTTGTTTGCTGCCATGAACAGTTTGCCCTCTGCCACGTGCCACTCTGCCTCAGAACCAGCCAAGTATGGACTGAAACCTCCACAAACTGTAAGCTAAATAAACCTTTCCTTCCTTCATTTTGGGTGTTGGGTATTTTGTCTCAGCAACGAGAAAAGAGTAACCAAGACAGTAGGGAATGCTTGGGCCAGCCTGAGTAGGTGCAGTGAGCACTAAGTCTATCTACATATCCTTAAGTGGGTGAGGCCAGGGCTGGTGACACAGATGCTGAAGCCTGAACTGGCCGTAGGAGTACAGGTGCCAGCACTGCAGCTTGAGCTTGAAGAACACATAGTGGGGGCAGGTCTGGCTCTGATCAAAAGTTTTTCTGGCTGGAGTTGATGTTTCGGTCAATTAGATCCTCAGAGGACACTTAGGAGCACAGTTTTGGTATCGTTGGTGGCAGATTTCCAAACAGCAGGAAGCAGTAGCAGGAGAGATTTGGTCAAAGTAACTTTGTCCAAAGTGACCACAGCATATGTAGACTGTTGGACTCCATTCTTAATAGAGCTGCTTCCATCCATAAACAGGGTGTACTCAGCATCTGTCAGGGAGGTTCATTTAAGTCTGGTCAGCTTGAGAACAGTTCATCAGTCAGTGCCAGGCAGTCATGGTCTGATGGGCCCAGGTTGGTGGGCAGGATTGCACAGGCGTCAGTTAACTCAGGAGGTCCAATACAGCATGTGGCACATGGACTGTTAGGTCTTGGCCTAAGGTCAGATTGTCAGCTGTTTTGATCAGAAGGACAGTGACTATTAGCATGTGAAATCAGAGGGGGAGGCAGCCCTTAACAACTGGATCCAAGTATTTGCACAGGTGGGCCACTGGGCACTCCCAGGGGCTGACAGTCTGAGTCAGCATCATTGTTTTTGTGAACCCAGATTCTATAGAGGCCAGCAGCTCCAAAATACGTGTGGAGCTTCTTTCTTGTAAACAGTTTCTGCCAGATATTATAGCAGAGCTTTTGTGTCTTTCCAGCAGGCAGCTTGGGTGTCATTAATCAGAAGTGCAGTGATATTTTGTGCTGGGAAACTAGTGAGGTCAGATATGAGGGCTTCTCCAAAGAGAGTAAACAAGTTCTTGAACCTCTGGGAGGGTGAGTCCAGGTCAGCTGACTTTTGACTCCAGAAGTGGGGTCTTTGCAAAGAGGGGATGGCTGAAAGGAGCCAATTGAAGGCATAAAAAGGCATCCTTTAGATCCAGGCAGGCATAATAGCAGATTGTGGGTTGCAGAAGACTGCCAGGCAGTTGTATATGGAGGGCAATCACAGCAGCATTGGCAGCCCAGAGGTCTTGAACAGGCTTTACAGGCAGGAGAGGTGCATTTTAGCAGTTGGGTAGTCTATGAACATTTTATAGTTTTGAAGCCAAATTTTTTTCTTTCTCAGGGGACTGTGATGGAGCTGAAGCGGACAGAGAAATGAGCTGTCTTGGTGAAAAGGTGCTGGTGGCTTGGCCAATCGGTTGTCAGAGCTTTCCTAGAAATAGTGGAAGGGTTCTTAACCCCTTGTGGCAATTGAATTAAATCTCAGGATTTTTCCAATTGAAGGGGCATATGGGAGCAGCTCACAAAGCAGAAGGCACCTTTTAAATCTAGATAAGTAAACCAGGTGGCATCCAGAGGTAACAGCCATGTAAGGTGATCAACGGTCCACCAGGGTCTTGAACTGCTTTAGGTGGCTGAGGTGTGGCTAGACACCTGTGCAGTTGCCATGACCTAGAATGCTGTCTGATCGCCACAGGGTTACGGTGAGGCAGCATGGCTCATGGCCAGGCCCAGGGGTGAGTCCTTGGTGCATACCTCTAGGAGGACAGTTTTTAGAACTTCAGCATTATGGTTATCTGTCTCAGGCTGGTGCAGGTGTTATGGGCCTCTGAGGGAAAGTGGCAGGGTTAAACAAGAGGGAGGCTGACTGGCTTGGTGCAAAGGAGACAGTCACTTCTAACTTGAAGAGGGGGTCTCTTCCTAGAAGTGGTATGGGGACTGGCTTATATAGGAATTCATGTTTTCTGAAATTTCCTCCCAGGCTATAAGTTTGTGCTTGGCCGAAAGGGTGAGGAGCAAGAGTCCTAGATGCCCCAGTGATGGTAACTTTTGACATACTGATGGGCTTTTTGTTCTTCCTTGTTGATGTCTTTGAGAAGCATTTACTGATTTTAGGTTTCTAGGTAGGGTGAACTTTGGGAAAGGCCATGGCAACTCATTTATCAGAGATGGCAGTCTAATTTTTCCTCAGTCAAAATGTGGCACTTAGAAGGAATTGCTGGCAGTCATCTCTGGTAGACATTAGATGATGCCATCTAATCAGGATAGGAAGCTGAAGGCTGTGGAGGGCCTCTGTGGCCAAAGATGAGCAGTGGCCAGTTGGAACCAGTTGAATTGGATGGAGGTAGATGAGTCAGAAGCAGGGAGTGAAGTTAGAGGTGTTGGCAGCAACTGAGGGAGCCAATAAGAGTGCCAAGGCAGAATTCTCAAGAAGAATGGGCCTCTTTTTGCCTTGTTTTTTTTTCCTTTGAATAGTCTGATTTTATCTTTAACTCCATTTCTCAGAAAATCCCTTTTTCCTGCAGTCAAGAATGTGGATTTTTACTAATTAATCCCACTTCTGACTTCCTCTGTGTGTGTTGTGTATCCGTGAATAATGTTGCAACAGACAAAGGGTGGGTGCCCCTCAGAGAGACCATTCAGATGCCTGCCTGGCCATGCCCATCACAGGGACTTAGGCACAACTTAGCTAAGGAAGGCGCAAGGCCTCTGTTATGCCATATACTGAGTGCCACAGAACCACATGTAAAGACCCGATCAGCCACCACAAACAGCGCTTCCCAGTCCTGGTGCACAGATGCAGCAGCCTATGGCGTACATTGTCTGTTCCCTCACTCACACATTCATTCCACAGGCAGTCAGAGGCTAGACATTCCAAGCCCCTGCCCTTGACAATGGTCCTGACTATGGAGAGTTAATCAGACTCTCCTGCTTGAGCTGAGCAGGACTGACAGACAAACTGGGGTGCCCTTAGGGGAGGTCGTCTCACCAAACATGAATTCCTATATAAGCCAGTCCCCATACTGCTTCTAGGAAGAGACCTCCTCTTGGGCAGACTCACAGGTATTTGGAGTAGGCACTGTCAGCACAGACTGGAGCCAGTGAGTGCTAAAATGTGGCACAGGTCAGCACATGCATCAGCTACAGTCTACAAATGCACTTAACTGAGCTGAGCAAAGATCATTCTGGAAGCCAACATGAACTAGGCACTAGGGTAAAAGAGAGCAACTGAAGGTCACTCATGATCGGGTAGCAGAGTGCAAAATCTGACAGGAAAGCAGTACCAGGACAAGTGAACTGCAACAGGGAAACAATGTTGAAATTACAGAGCAAGGTCTCAGACTAGAGTCGTGGCCCTGGGCATGTAGGTTCTTTGTGTGGGAAGAAGAATGTCATAGCATGCTCCAAGGAAAGGGGGAAAGGAGAGCTCAAACAGGTATTATATATCCCTAGCATCGCCAAGGACCAACCTGGGCTGGAAGAAGATCATTAAGCTGATAAATGAGCTTTTAGGAGCAGGTTCCACTTGAGCACATGATTCTGACAGATCCTGTTAGAAAAGAAACCTAGCAGTGGGAGTGGTGGCTCATACTATAACCCTAGCATCCTAGAAGGCTCAGGGGAGAGGACGGCAAATTCAAGCCTCACCCGGGCAACTTAGAGGGAACCTGTCCCAGAATTAAAATTTTTAAAAAGAGTTCAGAATCTAGCTTAGTGTGAAGGCCCTGGATTCAATCCCCAGTACAAAAGAAAAAGAAAAAGGCCAATAGGAGGAAATTCAGAGTTCCTCGCAGCACAGTTAGACAATCATTAGAGAATTTGAAAAAGCTGTGCAGACACTGGTTCTGAAACATGCTTGGCTAGAGGTGGTAGCTTTTTGATTCAAGGAGGAAAAAGGTTAACAACTCAGAGAAGCAAAAATTAATTAATGGAAAAATGTGATCAATTAAATTAAGATTAATCACATTTTGAAGATTAATCATATTTACATTACTGGAGCACCAAAAATAGATTAAATTTATTTGAAAACATGTACAAATCTTTCCAACCCACACTTACGGATATGCTCCTCAATAAACGTGGTTCCCATTAAAAGCAGTAGCAGGCAGCTTGCTGTAATTTGTGAAGAAAAAAACAATTTCCTGTTTTCTGCCTAACTCACTAAGTGATTTCTAGTGGTTCCTTTGGGTGGTGTCTTTTTCAATAGGGTTGGAGATGGGAAAGGAAAGTCTCTGGTTCTCCCAGGGCCTTGGATCCTTCACTACGGCCTCCCAAGCAGGTATGTGAGACCCCTGAAAGATGTGTTTTTAAATTGACTTTTGTGAAAACGTGCATCGGATGAACTGGGAGTAGAAACGAAGACCCAGTACACCGCAAGAGGCACAGACAGGCACTGAGAATCAGGGAGTAACTTGAGAGAGCACCCCGGTTGGGGTTGGGGTCAGGGATGGGGGGAGGGTGCTTTAGTGTGCTTGGAACTTGGCCCAGGAGCAAAAACCCTGGCACACAGATTGCCTGCTGATGGACGTCCACTGGCCTTTATGATCCCAGATGATAAAATCAAGCAAATAGAAGCAACACAGTACCTTCCTTGTTTACCATGCATCTTCCGTTTGCTCTTCATAGAAACTTTCCCACCAACCAGGTGCTCCTAAAGCCATTTGACAATTAGCCAAAGAGCCTGAGCTCTGCAGAGGCCAAGTAGCCAAAGTTCTGTGGCCAGTACCCGGACGGTTCTTCTGACTCCTAAATCCTTGCTCCTGGCCTTTAGTCCAGTGCTGTCTGCTACACCAGATGGGCAGACTCACAAGTTTGCTTTATTGTGGAGCATGGAGAGTAGCAGGGTGGGGTCGCAGTCTTCCCACCTCCTCACGCAGAGACCCTCGTCCCACACTCAGCAGTTAGTGCTCAGCCCAAGCAGACTTCTGACCCCTTCTGGCCTCAAACATTCTCAGTGTGCACAGGCCTCTGGGAGACGCTGTGAGGGGAGTCAGACCCGCTTGCCTGTCAGGCGCACAATGGCCTCTGCTGCCTTCTCTCTGGGCCTTAGGTTACCTCCCGGCCGCTTACCTCTTCCCAGAGGTACTCGCTTCCCAGAACTCACTGCGGAGCAAATAGCCGTGGAATTTCCTATGAACACATGGGTTTTACTACTCTCTTCCTGCTATGGGGATTTTGAATACATTTATACGGTTCTTGTAAATGCTAAAGATAAAGCATGAAATGCAGCTCTTACCCCTCCCTCCCTTCCTCCAATTTTTAGTCCTCCTAATACAGGAATGGGCCAGACGCCACCCATTACAACTGAAATGTGCTACAGTAAATCTGGAAAAAAATCCCAACCATCTTGCCAGTCCCCTCAGAAATCAAGACTTGCCGCAGGGAGGGGGAATGTTCTGCATTCTACTTTTAGGTGGAAAATAAATAAAAAGAGGCAGGAAAAATAGTTAAACAAAACATTCATTTCTTCTCAGCAAATTTTTTAAAAACTTGACATCAACTTTTCGGCTGCGGGTTAGAACAATATTGTGTTTATGCTTCGACTCTCCCCAGCTCTCCGGGTCTGTAGTTACACAGACTTTTCTGCATATGGAAAAGGCAGAGCCACAGTTTGAACCAAACTAAACACAGCCGAGGACAGAAGCGGACCAGCACGCGGTGGCGAGCGCTGATGTTACAAGCTTCTGAGGCTGCAGGCGGAGGGGCAGGAGCTCAGGCACGGGATGACTTTCCCGCAGGGAGCTGGGGCCCGTCGGATGCGGAAGTGATGTGGAGGGACAGCAGCCAGTTCACAGGTGGAAAGGGAAGCAGGCAGGCAGAACCAGAGCCGCGTGAAGCCATCACCAGACATCGTGCTGTGGTTCGGATCTAAGGTGTGTCCCCAGAAGAGCACTTGGAAAGTGACTGGATCATGAGGGCACAAGTCTCATCTCTAGACCCATACACTGAGAGCTCAGAGCTAACTGTGCAGCTGCCGGGAGGAAGCCCGGTGGGAGGCGGTCACAGGGATGAGGCCTGGGAGAGCGTAGCATCCACGCCTTTTCTCTCTGCTGCCCTGCTGCCCCGAGTGGAGCAGATGTGCCCTGCCTGATCTCCACCACGCTGTTTCTGCTCGGTGCCAGACAACCTTGGATTGAAACCGTGGGTCAAAATACAGCTTCCCTCCTTTAAATTGTGAGTGTGGGGTATCTGTCCCAGAGAAGGGGAAGTGTCTAGACAGAGAGGAGCCCCAGCCCAGGGGAACATGTGGGAAACAAGCACAAGACTCAGGAAGGTGAGATAAGAGAGGAAACAATTCCCAGTCCAGAGGACCCCACAATCCAAAGTGCTCAAGGACACATGAAAGGGAGCTCTAAGAAAATCTGCCCGCAGATGCACTTGGGTACATCTGATAAAAGTCATCTCAGAGTGAGTTAGAATGATTGTGTCTGAGCTCTTCAAAATATAGTGGAAGGATTCATCATATGTGTGTGAGATGCTATGAAATAAAACTAGAAGGCAAGGAAAAAAACTATAGACATGAAAAAGACTTTTTAAACTGTCTTGGAAAAAGGGAATATAGTCACTGAAACAACAGCTTGCTCAGTACATCCTCAGTTCATAGTCCATATACATCTGACCCTCCCTCACACACATGGAACATCCATAGGATGACGCATGGTAAATTTCCTGTACAGAATGTGAGGAAAAGCTGTTTAGTCATCAAAGAAAACCTCCAGAGTATATGTGTCTGTCAGAGAGAGAGGAGAGGAGAGGGGAGAAGAGATGGGTGTGGTGACACCCAGAGTCCTGCTCTGCTCGCCCCCATTAATTCCATGACTGGAGCATCTGGTCCTCTGTTCACTGGGGCTAGGAGTGACCGTGCTGGGGCTCAGGGGGAGGTAGTGGACATTGTGTGGACAGTGTCTACCCATGGTAAGTGCAGCTTGTCAAGGAAGGAAAGCACATGCATATCTCTTATAAAAATAATATTTTTAATAATAAAATGAATGATAGTGGTACCCTACTGATTACATTTTCTTTTCAAAGTCAGTATTTTTTAATTTTATTTTTAAGACAAAAGGACCCAGAATAACACAGAAACAATATAGAAAATACCAAGTTATAGAGAAGATAGTAGGGAATTGGTACTGGATGTTGTATAACATAATGTTATCTTCGTATTTGTTATAACAAAATCAATAAAGGAAATACTTAATTACAGAGAAGACAGTAGGGAACCATAACTGGATACTGTATTACATAGTGTTGTCTTTGCATTTGTTAACACAGAAACAATAAAGGAAATATCAAATTACAGAGAAAATAGTAGGGGGTTACCACTGGGTGTTGTGTTACATAACGTTATCTTCGTCTTTATTACTCAGTTATACAGATGATGGCTCGTTCAATTAATCAATTTTCTCCACTTCACCTCTGTTGTTCTACCACCCTGTCAGTGGTCTTCCCACTGGTAATAACTGCACTTTTGGTTTATTTACTCGCTCATGTTCTTACTTTGGGAAGAGACTTGGCTGCTTCTAATTATGCTGTATAATACGTGGGTGTACACAAATTGCTATGGCAGGAGGTGAGAAGCACCCTTTGGCAAGACCTCATAGCCATCAGGTGTCTGGCCGGGTAGGCGGGATCACACAGCAAACCGCCAGGCTCTGTCAGCGCATCCGAGTCTATGGGCTCAGGGGAGTCTTCAGGGCCATCCCGGGGGCCGGGCAGAGTGTCTGGTATGCCCCAGAGGCAGGGCAGAGCACCTGGCACACCCTGGGGGCAGGGCAGAGTGTCTGGCATGCCCTGGGTGCCAGGCGGAGCTCCGGGGACAAGGCGGAGTGCCTGGCATACCATGCGGGCCAGGTTCAAAGTCAGTATTCTTGAGATCTTCTGGTCCCTGCTTTGCCACGTAAACAGACCACATCTGACTCCTGCTAGTTGAGGACCTACCTGCGAGCACCCTCCCTTCCCTTTGAGACCTTGTAACTCTACAGGCCTCCAATGACACAGAGTCAGATGGCCATGCTGATGTCTCCTCTGTTCACTTGACAGGAGAAAAACGTTTCCAAGTGACTTAATCCTTTTACTCTCTAGGGTTTTCCCTCTGAGTGCTTCCTCTTAATTCAATGAAAACTTATCAGTGTTAGTAGACATCTGTGTCTGCCGCAGCCCGCGAGTTTGCCTGGCCTGGTCTACATCCACCATCTGATAGAGGAGAGGCCTGTGTCTGCTTCCTTTGTCCTGCTTAGGGGACAATACACGGTGGCTGACTGTGGAAAGGGCTAATTTTCAGTAGCTGATACCCTCTCCCCACAGGAAAATAGGAGCTCTGATTAAATAAAACACAGCAGAATTCAATTTCCCAACATAAAAAGGACGAGAAACACCTGTGCACTTTGCCCAGGTCAGTGTCCATGACCTGTGGTGGGTTAAAAGGAAGCATTCCATCTGCCAAGGTGGCCATGGTATAGAAGATGAAGGGAAGGCTTATATAAGGAAATAACCTGACAAGTCTGTCTTTTATTTACTTGTTTGCAACTTTGCAGAAACCATAGTCTTGTGAAGTGCCAAGGTCATAGATGTTAATATTTTGTCACATTTGCACTGGGTCTATCAACCTAAGAAATAAAATGTTACCCATATGACCAAAGCCCATCTCCCAAATTCCCCCCACTCCCTCTCCCCAGAGACAACTACTATCTTCAAATGAGCATGTGCGCCTCCTCTTACTGCCTGTCCATGAGGTGCCCGTAAGCCGCGCTCTGTCATATGCATCGGAACTTACAGGAATGGTCTTCACATCCACCTACTGCATATGCTTTTAGCACCAATAGTGCACTTTTGAAATTTCCTCCATTTACTTTGGTTACGAGTAGTTATAAAGGGACAGTACTTTAGCTACTGAGAAAATAAAAATCATAAGCAATTGTAAGATCATAAAAAAGTAAACTATGCAGCTGTGATATATATGACATAGTGTATAGGAAAATACATGACGCCAGCGATGGATGCTGACAACAAATGAGGAATAAGCACGTGTGTGTGCGTGCATGGAGAGGCCACAGCCCGTTAGACAGACACGCGGTTTCGGCTCAGCAGCTGCAGCTGGTTAGCCCTGGGAGAGCGGCAACTGTGTTATGCAGCGTGCTGGCCGCAGTGCCGCCCCTTACTCACCCTCCTCTGGGAGTTGCTGAGTCACAAGTAAGACACCTTCAACCGCATCTTCCACCCGGCTTCCCAGCTGACCAGACCAACATCCGCTCCCCCAGGTAGCGCCGAGCCCTTCCTCTCCCCACACACTTGCCGCTCCTTATCAGGCTGTCCGCCTTTGCCTCGGTGGGAGTTTCTGCGTAACTTGTCACTGTTTTCCATTTCTATTTCCCTGGTTACTGTCATTGTGGCTGTATCTGTTGTAGCTACGTAGGTTTCCTTCCTGGAGCTGTTTGCTCGTATCTTTGCTCATTTTTGTATGGGGGTGTTAGTCTTAATTTCATTCATGAATGTAATTTATTTCTTTAGTGTAGGTCAGTCCTTCTTCACTTATAGGAATTGCAGATCCAGTATATTCTGTCTCATTCTGGCTGATCTTTTTACTCTGTGTATAGCATCTTGGGAGAGCCAGGATTATCACCAATGTGGTCTGTCCTTTCTTATTTGTGCTTTTCATTTCTTAAAAGCTACCTTTCTAGCTGTGCACAGGAAGTACATGAGGTGCATGCCTAAAATTTCAGCTACTTGGGAGCCTGAGGCAGAAGGATCATTGCAAATTTGAGCTCAGCCTGGGCCACTTGGCCAGAACTTGTCTCAAAAGAGAATTTTTAAAAAGCGAAGGGATGTAGCTCAGTGTTAAAGTACTTCTCTCTGACCACACAAAAAGCCCCGGATTCAATCCCAGTACTACAAAAAACAAAACAACAAAACAAAACTACTGTCTTCCTACCCAGTGTTACAGGGCATGCTGCTATATTTTCTTTGAAAAGCTTTACAGTATTTTACATAAGTCTGTTCTTTATCCAGAAGTCAGTGTTGAATGGAGCAAAACAGAAACTCTTTTTCTTTATGAATAGCTAATTGTCTCATCACTGTTTCTGACAACAGCTGTGTCTTCTCTGTTAACACAGTGAGAGCTCCATCAAAGTGGGAGTTTCCAAAATGGGTCCTGTGTCTGGGTCAGGGATCTGTCCCATTGGTCAGTCTCTCTGTCCCTCACCAGCCCCACCATCTTTGTCATCAGAGCTTTACCGTAAGTCTTCGTACCTGGTACACCTCTGCTGCACCTCTTCCACGTATTTTCCTGGCTATTCTGGGCTCTTTTCACTGCACTACAATAATTTTAAGGTCAGCTAAGAATATTTCCAGTCAGGAATGGAATCATATTGCCTTCATAAATCAATTCAGTAGAACTGTTAACTTTATAATGTGACATCGTTCCAGCATGAACATACATTTTTACCTATTTAGGTCATATATTCCATATCATGTGGGAGATCTTGATTTTTTATGACAATCTAATGTGTTTCTTTTCACATTATATTCTACTGCAGTTTTGTTGTTGAAGCTACAGAAAATGCTGTTTGTCATTGCATTTATTACTTATTACTGGCGTTACCAGGTTTTAGGATGCTGGAATCTCTTTCTGGAGGTGGCTTCTAAGTTCTTTCTGTCTTGAGCAAAGGATTGGTCAAGACAAGCACAAATGGTAGTGAAGATTTATTAAAAGTAGGACAACAAACAGGCTCTGCAGGGCTTTGAGAACTGCACATGTGTCCTGGGATTTTGTAATTAACAGGTCATACCTGCTTTCCCAGCAAGCTTTGCCACGCCCTAATCTCCTGTCTTACTTAGGTACTGAACTGTTGGGTTCTGTATATTGGCCTTATATCTAGCACACTTGCCGGTTTCCCTTCTGTTTATCTGCATATTAGTTAGCTTATCTAATAGTTTATTACGAGATAAACGTATTATCATGAAATATACTAGTGTAGATTTTTTAATTTTCTAGTCATCATAGTTCTTTTTTTTCTTATTGCTAAAGTTTCAAGATTAATACTAAATAGAAGTTGTCAGTGTAGATATCTTTATCTTGATGCCAATTTACAAAGGATTGCTTCCAATGTTGTACTAGTGAAAGTGATATTTATTGTAAGGTCTTAGTAGGTTACTAGATGTTTAAAAGTTCCTTCTTCATAGTTTGTGATAAATTATCATAGGTTTACTAAGAATTGCCACGGTTTATTAAAAATTGTAATGGGTTTTGAATTACATAAAGTTTATTCTCTGAATCTGCTGTGATGATTATTTTCTTCTTTGATTGGTTAATGTGTTGGTTCCCCTGCCTCCTTTTTTTTTTGAGATAGGGTCTTGCTATATAGCTCAGGCTGGCCTTGAACTCATGATGTGGCCTATACTTCTAAAACCTGTGACAATCCTTCAGCCTCAGCTGTGATTATAGGCATGCATCACCATGCATGGCTGGTCCTGCTTATATTCTGGGGAAAATCTCAGAATTTGGTAATAATGTATTTAGGGTATTAATGAAATTGTTAGCATTTTCTTTAGACGTTAGTATTAATATTTGTGAGATTGGTCAATGACTTTCCCTTATCTTATTATTCTCTGAATTTTGGTGTATTAGCCAAATGCCTTAGAATAGTAACCAAATGAATTTCATGTAGTATCCCAATGAATTGGTTGGGGTGCTACATAAAATACATTGGAGTGCTTTTCTTTTTCTCCCTATACTCTATGGACAACTGAAATACACTAGCCAGGATCTGTTCCTTAAAGAGTTGACAGAATTCAATGGGCTTTGTGTAAAGGAATGGCAAGGGGCATGTACGTACCTTCTTATTCAACTTCTTTATGGACTATAAATGTAATGAGGTTTTCTATTATTGACTCAGTTTTTCTAAGCTATAACCTTTGTAGGAGATTCTAGGAGATTGCTGTATAGTCTCCTTATCATATTTATGTTCATGGGATTTGCTCAAGATTTCTAAATTGTCACCCACATGTAAATTGTCTCCTTTTTATAGCTACAGTTTGCTAGAGATTTATTTATTCTACAGGTCTTTCCAAAGAGCCAGCAATTGGATTTATTAATCTTTTCAGTGCTTTGTTTTCTATTTTCTTATTTTCTCATCTTATTTCCTTCCTTATACTTTCAGTTTAATCTGCTGTTCTTTTTCTTAATAACTGCATTTCCTCATTTTTATTATAGTCACTTATAGACATTTTTAAGAGCTGTTTTTAGCTGCATCCCACAAATTTGGTTAATTAATTTTTCTAGATTTTATTATAATTATGTGTTTAGCCACTAATTCTTTAGAAGAGGGCAGGACATACACTCAAATATTTAGAAGAGGATTTTAAAATGTATTAATGTAGAGCTTATGATATTTGATTGCAATTTTCATAAACATATATTATATAATTTTATGTATGACAATAGTGTTATTATATTATTCAAATCTCTGTTTCATTCTAGTTTTTTGCCCATTTCATCTATTATTGACTAAAGAAAGAGTGTTAAAATTCCCTACCAAAACTGCAGATTTCTAATATCTCTTTACAATCCATGTTGTATATACATGATTTTAGGTTAAAATACTAGGTACTTGAAAGTTTAGATTTGGGGGTACTGTAGATTGGACCCAAGACGTTTGGGCTAAACTATATCCCCAGCCCTTCTGTATTTTTAAATTTTGAAACAAGTTCTCACTAAGTCACTAAATTGTCCTGCCTGGGCTCAAATTTGCAATCCTTCTGCCACAACCTCCCAGAATGCTATGGATGTAGGTATGCACCAGCTAAAAGTTCAGAATTCTTATCTCTTGTGTTGAATTTTCCTTTGAGTATTATGTAACAGACCTCTTTATTATTTCTTTCTCTTTTTCTCTGGTAACTGGGAATTGAACTCAGGACCTTGCACCTGCCAGGCAGGTGTTATGCCCCTGAGCTATATCCCCAGCCCAGACATCTTTATTCTTAATAGTGTTTTATCTTTATGTATATATTGTCTTTTATTGGCACAGCTATGGTGGTATCAATTAGTATTTTGCCTTTACTAATAAAATAGTATTTTGACTTTACTATTAACATTTCTCTACTCTTCTCCTCTGGTAAGACCTGCACCTGGGCTCTGCTCCATGCTGTCAAGTTATGAAGGAGCTCAGACTGGAGGGACCTGACCTTGTTGGTGGTTGAGACCTGCAGTGTGGAAACAGCCTCAGGCTCTGTGGTCCTCGGGTTTGGGAGGAGAGGCCTTCTCTCCCCTGACCAGCTACCTGAGGATCCCGAAGCACTGATCCCTGCCTAACCACCATCAGCTTCAAGGCTGAGACCCACACACTTCCCGTCCACGGACTGGAGACCCTGGTACTGGAGCCTAGCACTCCCCCACCATCACAGGTGTGGTCTGAGCCATGCATCCCAACAATTCCCTGGCTTTCCTGGGCCCAGTGGTCCACAGTCTGCTACCACCTTGGGATTAGTTTGATATCCAGGTCAACTAGGGTCCTTAGAGTCCTTTGTGAGCTGCCTGGGTAGTTTGTAGCTCAGCACTTGGCATCTGACATTCATTATGACAACACGTAGGAGCAAAATGCAATCTCAGAACACAGCTCCACCCAGAACAAGTATAAGAGACAATGACATAGCAGAACTAGGAAGCCACATACCCAAATTTCTGAAATGATCACATCTGAAGTAAAGAAACAACTCCATCAGGCCAAAGAAGAGATTAAATCAGAAATAATCTCTCAGGCAGAAAATGAAATGAAAATAATAACAGAAGAAATGCTCTGCACACACAGAGAGGAAATAGATAAAAGACTAGAAGATCAAAGGCAGCAAATGGAAATATTACATGAACAATTTAGGAATGAATTAGAATGCATGAAACAGTCTCAAAGAGATTTCCAGGAAATGAAAACTTCCACTGAAAGTTTGAAAAACCACTTGAATGAAGCCAAAGATAGAATTTCAGATCTTGAAGACAGCATGACAGCTAACGATTGTGAAAGGAAGGATCTCTTAAAGTCATCAAGGATCCAGGAAAAAAAATCAATCCAACAGCGGCAAGATGAAGCAAAGAGAAATAATGTCTGAATAATAGGAATCAGTGAAACAGCAGGAGGCAACACAAATGACATGAAAAGAATATTTGCAGAAATAATAGCAGAAAATTTCCCAAGCTCGGTAAAAGATACTGTTGTGCAGGTAAACGAGACATATAGAACTCCAATGAGCCACAATCCAAATAAAACCACACCCACACATATAATAGTCAAGATCCCAGACATCCAGCAAAAGAACACATTATTAAAAGCTGCTAAAGCAAAGAAACAGATCACCTATAAAGGAAAGGCCATCAGAATCACAGCAGACTTCTCAACAGAAACTATAAAATCAAGAAGAGCTTGGAGCATGATATTACAGATTCTGAGATAAAATATCTTCCAACTCAAACTGATGTATCCTGCAAAACTATCCTTCAAATTCAATGGAGAAATGAAATATCTCCATGACAAAGAACAACTGAAGAACTTCATAAGTGCCAAACCAACATTACAAAAAGTACTAAAAGATATTCTAGACAGAGAATAAAGGGATCACAATTGCAAGTACAACAATAGAAAGGAACCCTTAAGCAGAACAAGAAATTAAACAGATAGCAAAAGTAGGAAAGCAACAGCAAGAAAACAGCACGACAAGAATAAGCCAACGTATAACAGGTATAACCATTAATGTAAATGGCCTCAATTCACCAGTCAAAAGAAACAGACCAGCAGAGTGGATTAAGAGACAAAATCCAACAATATGCTGTATATAGGAAACACACTTTACTCAGAAGGAAATCCACAAACTGAAGGTCAAAGGGTGGAAAACAATTCTCCATGCAACAGGTTCCCAGAAAAAAGCAGGGGTAGCTATTATGTTTGCAGACAATGTAAACTTCAAACCAAGAACAATCAAAAGAGACAAAGAAGGTCACTACATACTAGTTAGGGGAAAGCTGCAAGAGGAAGTGATAACAATCCTAAACATTTATGCACCAAATACTGGAGCACCAAACTATATAAGGCAAATCTTAACGGACATAAAAAAAAAATCAAATAATCAGTAACACTATTGTAATAGGGGACCTAAACACCCCTTTGACAATTGGACTAAAACTCAGCAAAGGTGTAACACACCTGAACCAAATGTGCAAACAATTGGACTTAGTAGAAGTATACAGAGTGTTCCTCCCCACAACATCAGAATACACATTTTTCTCAGCTGTGCATGGGACTTTCTCTAAAATAGACCACATTCTAGACCATAGAGCATACCTACCTAAATGCAAAAGACTTGATATTATCCCATGCATATTATCTGACCACAGTGCAATCAAATTGGAAATTAATCACAAAGGGAATTCCAAAAACTACACAAACAGTTGGAAAATAGACAACAACCTCCTGAATAACCAATAGGTCACAGAAGAAATTAAAGAATAAATTAAAAAATACCTACAAACAAACAAAAATGCAAATACAACCTACCGGAATCTGTGGGATGCAATGAAAGCAGTCCTCAGAGGGAAATTTATAGCAATGAACTCACACATAAAGAAAACAGAAAGAGAGCAAACAACTCGCCTAATGCTGCACCTCAAACTTTTAGAAAAAGAAGAACAAGTCAAGCCCAAAGCCCAAAGAAGGGAGGAAAGTATAAAGCTCAGGGCAGAAGTTAATGCAATTGAGATGAAGAAAACTCTTCAAAAAATAAGTGAATCAAAGAGTTGGTTCTTTGAAAGCATAAATAAAATTGATAAACCCCTAGCCAATCTTATCAAAAAAAGAAAGGAAAGAACTCAAATTCATGAAATAAGGAAAGAAAAGGATGAAATCACTACAGATCCTACACAAATTCAAAAGATCATTAATACCTACTTTGAGAATCTTTACTCCCATAGGACAGAAAACTCAGAAGAAATGGACAGATTCCCAGAAATGTACAAATTACCAAAGTTGAACCAGAAAGATATAAAAATCCTAAACAAACCAATATCAATTAATGAGATTGAAAATGTCATTAAAAACTTACTGACAAAGAGAAGCCCAGGCCCTGATGGATTCACAGCAGAATTCTATAAAACATTCTGCAAAGATTTAATGCCAACACTCTTCAAACTCTTCAATGAAATTGAAAAGGAAGCAATTCTCCCTAACTCATTTCCAGAGGCAAGTATTATACTGATACCAAAACCAGAGAAGGACCCAACTAAGAAAGAGAACTATAGGCCAATCTCCCTAATGAACATAGATGCAAAGATACTCAATAAACTACTAGCAAATAGAATGCAGTAAATCATAAAACTATACACCATGACCAGGTTGGATTCATTCCAGGAATGCAGGGATGGTTCAATATTTGCAAAGCAATTAATGTAGTACACCATGTCAATAGAGCCAAAGACAAAAACCACATGATCATCTCAACAGATGCAGAAAAAGCTTTCGACAAAGTACAACATGCATTCATGTTAAAACCCTAGAAAAAATAGGAATAGATGGCCTTTACCTCAATCTGATTAAAGCCATCTATGACAAACCAACAACATCATACTAAATGGACAAAAACTGAAAGCTTTCACTTTAAAGTCAGGAACAAGACAAGGATGTCCACTGTCACCACTACTATTCAACATAGTTCCGGAAGCATTAGCCAGAGCAATTAGACAAGACAGAGAAATAAAAGGAATAAGGATAGGAAAGGAAGAAGTAAAACTATCACTATTTGCAGATGACATGATACTTTACATGGAAGACCCCAAAAACTCCACAAGAAGACTCGTGGAATTGACAAATTCAGCAGTGTAGCTGGATACAAAGTTAACACCCAAAAATCAATAGCATTCCTACACGCAAACAACAAACAGACTGAGAGAGAAATTAAATAAACCATACCTTTTACAATAGCATACAAGAAATTGAAATATTTATGAATCAATCTAACAAAAGAAGTAAAAGATCTATTCAATGAATACTACAGTACTCTGAAAAAAGATCAAAACGAATTTCGATAAGTGGAAAAGCATTCTGAGCTCATGGTTAGGAAGAACCAACATTATGAAAATGGCCATACTACCAACATTGTTGTACAGATTCAATGCAATTCCCATTAAACTACCATTAGCATACTACAAAGATCTAGAGAAAACATTCCTTAAATTCATCTGGAACCAGAAGAGACCCAGAATAGCAAAAGCAATCCTGGGGAACAAGGACATGTCAGGTGGAATCACAATCCCTGACCTGAAATTATACTACAAAGCTATGATAATAAAATCAACCTGGTACTGGCTAAAAAACAGACCTGGGGATCAATGGAACAGACTGGAAGATGCAGCCAAAACCATAAATACACGCAGCCACCTAATATTTGACAAAAGGGCCAAACAAGCTCATTGGAAGCAAGATAGCCTCTTTAATAAATGGTGCTAGAAAAATTGGCTTGGCTCTTGCCAAAGACTGAAGATAGAACCAAGTCTATCACCATGCACCAAACTCAAGTCAAAATGGATCACAGATCTCAATATTAAAACAGAAACACTAAATCTACTGGAAGAGAAGGTAGGTAAAAATCTTGAAGACATAGGAGTAGGCAGAGAGTTCATGAACAAAAACCAAACTGCAAGGGAAACATTTCAAAGAATCAATAACTGGGACCTCATCTTACTGAAAAGTTTTTGCACATCTAAATAAATCACCAGCAGAGTAAAAAGAAAACCTACAAATTGGGAAAAAATCCTAGCTGGCTGTTCCTTGGACAAAGGTCTTCTATCTAGAACATACAAAGAATCAAAAAACATGAACCTGTCCAAATTCAAAGACCCAATCCAGAAATGGGCATCTGAGATGAATACACACTTCTCAGATAAAGAAATACAAATGGCAAATAAGTACATGAGAAAATGTTCTACATCTTTAGTCATTTGAGAAATGCAAATTAAAACAACAATGAGATTTCATCTCACCCCAGTAAGATTGGCCAGCATTAAGAAATCAACCAATAACAAATGTTGGTGAGGCTGTGGGGAAATAGGAACTCTTCTGCACTGCTGGTGGGAATGCAGACTGGTGAAACCACTGTGGAGGTTGGTTTGGAGATTCCTCAGCAAACTAGGCCTAGAGGTCCCATTCAACCCAGCTATTCCCCTTCTGGGTATTTTCCCAGAAGATCTGAAAATATCATATCACCTCAGTATATGTGCACCCATGTTTATAGCAGCACAATTTGAAATAGCTAAACCATGGAAACAACCCAAATGTCCATCCACATAGGACTGGATAAAAAAACTGTGGCATTTGTACATAATGAAATATTACTCAGATATAAAGAAAGACAAACTTCAGGCTTTTATAGGCAAATGGTCACAATTAGACACCATACTCATAAGTGAAATAAATCAGATATGCATATGCAAACAGCATATTGTATCATTAGTATAAGAACCTGAAAGTGGGAATATAAATTAGGAGTTAGGAAAGGAAACTTCTCAAAAGTAAAGAGCAGCTGGTATGAGGGGAAGGAGAAAAGGAAGAAAGGGATGACTGTATATGTGTGTATGTATGTGCAGGCTGGCTAACATGGTTGCACTATTGTCTCATGTCACTTTATTGAAAGAAACAGTCAATGATTAGTTGTTTGATCAATCTTGTATGTCTATATGCATTACCCTGAACATACACTCTGAAGTTATCAGTGTGTAATATAACCATTGTTAATTCTCTGTCACCTTATCTGTAATTCAGTTTTTGTACTGTTCTTGTGCTATTTTGTGTCTGTTTGCTAATGTTTTCGTTCTTTTACTTTTAAAATTTAAAAAAAAAACATTTCTCTGTCATTTTTTTCATTTTTCTCTGTGTTCTTATGTTCTCAATATACTTCTCATAAACAGCATGGAAGAGGATTTTGTAAGAAGGCTGTCTTGTCTAATCCTGTCTGCATTGTACCTAGTGGCAAAATACATTGAAACATATTATAATTACTAGAATATTTGGATTTAATTTTATCACTTTCATTTTTTTATTACACTCATTATTCTCATTTGCTAAAAACAAAACTGAATTCACTCCCAGCACATCTGTACTACAAGAAGAATGAACAGAATTTCTTCAGGCAGAAGGAAGTGATGGCAGGTGGCAATTCAGATCCACAAAGGAATGAAGCAGCCTTTAGCAGGTAAAGTATAGAAGGTTTTCCCCTGTATTGTGAATGTATTTCACTGATGATTGACTGATAAGAGGAAAAGTAAAACAATACATTATGTGAGAGACTTTGCCACAGTAATAGCATAAATGATGGGAAATGGAAATGGGAATATATTTTGTAAAGTTCCTACAAGGTACATAAAGTGATTTGTATACTTGGAGATAGAAGTTATAAATTCATGACATACATTTTATACCCTAGGCCAAGAACACACCCCCAGAAAGGGCTAAGCAGCATTAGCAAGCCTATGGTGGACATGAGACAGCATTAAATCAGTCAATCAAAATGATGACAGATTTTTTAAAAAGGGGTATGGAACAAATGAAACAAGCAGAAAAGATGGTACATTCAAATCTAAGGATGTCATTAATACAGCAAGCAGGGTTAGTCTAAATACTGTGGTTAAGAGGTACGTATTTTCATGTTTTAAAAAAGCAAGGCACAACTATGTCCTCTGTACAAGAAACGCACTTCATATGTAAAGACACAGACAGTGTAAATGTGAAAGGGTAGAAGAGATACCCCATGCAGATGTCAATCCAAAGTGAGCCGGAGTGACTGTTACTACCAAGCTCAGTGGACTTTAGAGAAAGGTTATTAGACTATACATAAAAAAGACATTGTAACAAAAAAAGATATTAACTCATCGTAACACTGCAACAAACAAAATGCTTCAGAATACACAATCTAAAACTAGTAAATGTCAGCCGGGTGTGCTGTTGCACGCCTGTGATCCCAGCACTCAGGAGGCAGAGGCAGGAAGACCACCGAGAGTTCAAGACCAGCCTGGGCCTCAAAGTGAGCTCAAGACCAGCCTGGACTGCATAGCAAGACCCTGTCTCAAAAAAGACAAAAAATAAAAAATAAAAAGCTAGTAGATGTGACAGAGAAAATAAACACATTCACAATTAAAGTTATTTTGAGTAATTGTTACTATAAATAGAAGTCAATAATTATCTAGAATACGTGACAACAGATTAACATTTAGAGAATAATCTACCCAACAATTCTTCTAAAGGGTACATAGATCATTCATAAATATAAACCACATTTTAATCATAAACAAGACTGTTAACTTGTCTATTTCCCTTTTACTTCTACAGATTTTAGTTTATTTATTAGGAAGATTGAAATAGTACAAGAGGGGGGTAACCCACTTGGGCCCCCCTTCTGTCCCTCTCTTGGACAGAAGCTTTCTTTCTCCCAATAAATATATTCTGCTCTTAAAAAAAAAATGAAATAGTACAAGATACATTATCTGAACATAATGTACAGAACAAAAGTCAATAGAAGAAATATAACTGTAAAATGTCCATTTATTTAGAATTTAAAGAACACAGTTCAGAGCAGCTCATAGGTCAAAGAAAGTAAAAATTGTTTTCACTGAATGTAAATGAAAATAGAGTATAATTTGTCACATACATCTGGAACAGTATTTGAAGAGAAAAATTATAGCATCAAATGCTTACATGAGTAAAGAAAAAACTCTCAAATCAATAAACTAAGCATACACATTAAGAAAGTAAAGATTACGAAAAATCAAACTCAAGTAAACAAAAGGAAGGAAATAATAGTAAGAGTGGACATCAATGAGTTGAAAAGAAAATGTTTTTAAAAACACGAGACCAAAGCTGACTATTTTAAAAGATCAATAAAACTGATAAACCTTTAGCCAAACTGATCAGACAAAAAAGACAAAATTCCAATGTCATGAACGAAAACAGGAGCTTTAGTGAGCTATTCTAAACAATTACTATCACAATATTAATGAGAATTTTGAACAATTTACACCAATACATTAGACAAATTTCATGAAATAGACAAATTACTTGAGATACACAAATTGATAAAGTTCATTTAAAAACAAAGATAATCAGAAGAGTCCAATATTTGTTAATTTTTAAATAGATTTGTAGTAACAAACCTCTCTCACAAAGAAAATCGCAGCTCCAAATAGCTTTACTGGTGGAGTCAACTACATTTCAAGAAAGAAACATTTATTCTACACAAACTGTCCTATGAGTTAAACATAAACTTACCGTGCAGCCCAGTAATATCATTCCTAGGTATTAGCCCACTAGAAGTGACAAAATATGTCATGCAAAATGTTTATGCTAATTGTAAATATTGATCACAGATGAAACTGGAAAAAATCCAAGTGTCCATCAACTGGTACACAAAGAAAGTGAAATAGAACTCAGCACCAAAAAGGAATGAAATGCTGACACAGGAACAAATGGATGAATTTGAAATAGCAGTATGCTAAATGAAAGAGGAAAAACAGCAACAATGAAAAATAATGTGGTGTGATTTAATTTATATGAAATTCCAGAAAAGTTGAACCATATTTGCTATAGCAGATCAGCAGCAATTACAGGGTGAAGAAATGGAGTGAAGAAAAGATTGACTGCAAAGGCAAGTGAAGGAAATGTGAAAGGACGTGGTCATATTTTGCTTTGTAATTTTAGTGACTATACAGCTGCAAGCATTATTTGAAATTCATCAAATTGTATGATTTAAAATTTGTTAATTTTTACTATAATTTTTTCAATAGAACTGATTCTAAAGGAAATAAATAAAGAAAAAGGAAATAAAGATAGTGAGTTTAAGGCCATCATCCCAAAATAATGAAAATAACCTGATAATGTAATGCATTTAAATGTGTCATAAAGGCATAGTGTAGTGACCAATTTGGATTTATTTTCATTAATTTATTTTCCATTTTGTTTTTGCTGTGATTTTCTTTGTCTCTGTTTCTCTTTGTCTGCCTTCTCTTAGATTAGTAAGACTTTCATTAATCCTCTTGCTCTGGAGCAATGATTTGGAAATTATATATCCTAATCTGGCTATCATGGGATTTACTTTTTAAATGTTTGTCCTATTAATTCAATGGGGCCTGAAGTTAGTTGATAGCTTTAACTTCCAGTGGAATACACAGGTGTCTTTAAAGTCTGTGGCCTGTCGAGCTACTCATTTCTGTGATGCTGTCATCTGTTTTAAATCATCCTGTTTTCATCGTCCCCAAGTGAACCAGTTATTGTAGTTCTTTTTTTTTTTTCTTTGGCGGTACTGGGGCTCGAACTCAGGACCCTGCACTTGCTAGGCAGGCGCTTATTCCACTGAGTATATCCCCAGCCCCAGGTATTGCAGTTCTTTTACATAATGTTGAAACCTTCCTTGTGTTTTCAAATTTATTTTTTCAACATTGATTCTTCTACCTGTGTTCAATTTCCTTATACACATTTTTTTTTTTTTACCTGTGGGAAACAAACTCTGTTTATTCACTAAAATGCTCTTTATTTTTTCCTATATCTTAATTAAGATTAAAACCCTGAGAAGATATGAGTATATTTTCTTCTCATCTCTATGGTATATATTGAGAAATCTGTTGTCAGTCTAATAATTATTTGTAGCTGTTTCTGTGTTGTTATTTGTTGTTGTATTCATTTTTAAAAGTCTCCCTTTGTGTCCCAGGCCAGCCTAGAACTCACCACAGTTCTGCCTCAGCTTCCTCACTGCTGGAATTATAGGTGTGTACCACCAGCCTGACTTAATCATTGTTATTTTATGTGTGATCTCCCTCCTTTTTTTGCTATGCAAAACTTCTCTTTTTATTGGATGTTTAATAGTTTCACTAGGAACTATTTCGGTAAATAGCTGTTCTGCTCAAGAATCTTCAAGATTCTTTCACCTGCAGTGCATGTCTTTAATCAGTTCAGAATCATCATCTGCTTTTCTTTGAATACTTTTTCTGCTTTTTTTGCCTATTACATATCTCTGTAAGCCTTCTTAGATTTGTAGGTGTTAGACTTTTCCTGATCCTGAACGCCTTCTATTTCTCATCTGGTCTCTGCTGCATTCTGGGGGAGATCTTGTAATCTCTCTTTGGTAAAGTATCTCTTCAAATGAGTTGATAGGCTGCATAATCCATCCACTGAGTTTTCCATTCACTGACTATATTTTTCATATCTGGAATGCCTAATTAGTTATTTTTGAACTTCACTTTTTTGTACAAAATTTCTTAATTTTTCCTTCAGTTTTTCATTGTTTATATTTTTAAGCATTTTTAACATATCTCTCCATGTGCGTTGATTACCTCAAGTTCATGGCACTTGAATCCTATTGTTTGTTGTGTCTGTCTATTCTCGGTCATATTGTTTATTTCTCTGCATTTTAAAAATGTTTCCTAAAAATCATGAGCTCATCTTTAATGGGGTCTATTTGCTGAGAAAATACAGTGAACCTCTATTGTTGGAGCATTGCTATGGAGCAATGTGGGATTTCAGGCATTCTGAGGATATCCACTTTGGGACAGACGGTTATGTTTCTTTCTTTATGAGGAGTTTCCCGAGCCATGTAGATATTTGCTTGTCTTCTTAACAGATTAAGGCCATGTTTTGGATCCAAAACCCTAGGGTAAGCCTGGGGCTTAATTTTCTCTAAGGAGTCTTTCCCTTCAACTCAAACTTAGACAGCTTCCTCATCTTCTCCCTGTGCCAATAGACAGATTTTTTCTAATCCCCTTTCTACTGTGACTCAACTCTTCAAAAATTCCCAGCTTGTACTTAGAGTTCCAATACCCTGTCTCTTGTTCCTGGATGGGTGTTAAAACCCAAGCCCCTCAGCTTACTGAGTCCAAAACTAGACTCCAAGATCAGCGCTGGACATATTGCTCTGATATTTCACCTCATCATTTCTGGTACTTATGATCTCAGCTATGGAATTTTTAAAAGGGTTTTTAGGTATCCAGAATTTCTGTGAATTTGTGGCAAGAGAGACGTCGTTTCTTATCCATCATCTTTCTGGAACTAGAATTCTCTCCATTTGCTCATGTGGCCACCTCCCAAGAAATATAATTTGAGAGTAATCTGTGACTATTTATATGGTTCCAAAACACATTAGTTAAATGGAAATATTTGGCCAATAACCCAGATGGTTTTGTCTATGTGGTACCAAATATCCAGATGTGTGTGTCCAACTTATAAGCTGTTTCAAAATATAATAAACTTGAAGTATTAAGCACATTGCTATTTCAAACATTCAGAGGTCCTGTTTATACAATACTGTCTTTTAATCACTGAGCCCCATCGTACTAGAGTATGTATCTTTTATTTTATCTCGTGGATTTGTTACTCTGCAATTTTCTTCCCCTTTGTTACCGTTTAGGGTCTGTTTCACTTAGAGCTATCTTTTCACAGGGCATATTGAAGTCAACAAGTATTTATTGAATTTTTCCATGAGGATGAAAAGAATGAAAACTCCCTCTGCCCTCATGGATGTTAGAATCTGGTTATATTTACTTCTTCATTCACACCATCGATCTCCTTTTCTTACTGAGCACTCACCATGTTCCTGGAAGAACAACAACGGACAAGGCACAGTCCTTTTCTCCCAAGTGTCCATTTTGTGGGGCAAGATGAAAACATTAACCAGGGACTGGACGCGCAGCTCGGGGGCAGAGCACTACCGCAGCATGCTGGAAGCACGTGCTTCATTACACAGCACCACGAAAGGAAAGAAATCATATAAATAACATACAATACAAACCCTAGTAGATTTAATGTATGAAACCACAACGCTGTGCCAGAGCATCAGACAGTCTCACTGAGTTGGGGGGAGCCAAGGAAGCCCTCTCAGGAGCTCCCTAACCTGCTCCCTAAGGACGTACTCGAGGAGCGAGAAGAACGTTCCAGACAAGGAACTGCGTTCAGGTCTGTGAGAGGCCAGAGTGCAAACA
Organism: Dinomys branickii; assembly: GCA_004027595.1. NCBI lineage: Eukaryota > Metazoa > Chordata > Mammalia > Rodentia > Dinomyidae > Dinomys > Dinomys branickii. The sequence continues at coordinate 11,720 of PVLD010010090.1, read as the reverse complement.
AGCTAGCAGGTTTAAGGAGCAGGGGTTACCAGTGCAGCTGGGAGTGTCAGCCGGGAAGGCAGGCAGCAAATCATGTACGTTGTCATTAATCCCTCTCGAAACCCGCCCCTCACTTTAAACAGTTATCCCACCATCCTTGCCACTTCTGGAGAAGTTCTGGAGTCCTCTTTACAAGACGTGGTCAAAAGCACAGCGAATGCTCCTTCTAAGTACTATACAGTGGGAAAGCAGGCTCGTAGAAACACCATCCGCCTTTCTCATGCACCTTATTCCCCCGGTCTGGCACTGTGCAGTTTCTGGCTCTTCCCCAAACCACGGTGGCCGTGGAAGGCCAATGTTTTGAGTGAATTCAGGACATCAAGGTAGCCGCAAGAGCACAACTCCAGACACTCAGGAAATAAGGGGACTCCAGAGCTGCCTCCAAAAGAGGGAGGAAAACGGGATAGGCGTGCTCAAAGCGAGGAGTACACCAAGGGGAATTAATGGCAATGTATCTTTTACTCTAATACATCTACAAGTTTTAAAATCATAATACTTTTCTATCCTATCAAACACAAAAACAAGTGAACAGAGGTGGTCAGAAGACAAAGGACACCCTTGCAGTGGAATCACAGTGCTTCCAGTGCAAGGGCAGCTTACGTCTGAAAGAACTAGAAACTAAACCTTGATGAGAAGGGATGAGGGTGTTTCTTTTACCTGCCCGTTTCTGAGAACATCATTCTGCCCCATCTCTGAGGCCGTGGAGGAGCCGCCATCAGTATTCACTTGTCCACCTGTGGCGTGGGAGCCCCGTCAGCTGTCAGCATCCCGTGAGGGTAACTGTGTGCAGAGGACACAGCGATGTTCTTGGGGAGAGAATGAAGTTGGCCTTCCAAGAGCAGCAGAGCTGAGAGGGACAGCGGAAGCAGAGCGTGGTGGTGCCCACGGCCACCTGCACCATGGTCCTTCCTGCGGCCTGAGAACATGAGCTCCCGAATGTGCTCCTTCCCCTGAACCCTAAGCTGGCTCTTGGGGATATTTCTTGCCACCCCGAGTTTGGCCACAGAAAATGAAGTGGCGCCAGGGAACAGCAATGCCCACGGTGAGGCTGAGTCGTGGTCCGAAAGGTAGAGCAACCCCCCTAGGAACAAGACAGACAGCCCGCCCCACAACCACTTTGAAATCTCCAGCTTTTGCAGGTTAGTAAATTGGGGCCGATTCCATTAATATCATTTCGAAATGACCTCAAAAGCCCTTTCTCTAAAGCCTCAAGGACAAACTCATGTCAGAATCAACACATCGAGACTCTGATCTGAGCTGGAATGAAAACCTCCTAAGAACAGAGGAGAGGTGCTGGTAAAAGGAGTTCAAGGCTTGATGCTCAGGCTGGAGGTCTGGCTGCTAAGGGCCCACGGAGGGAGCTACTGTGCAGGCCTGTGGCGTGACAGGAGTAAGAAGACGGTGGAGCACCACATCCCTTGCCGAAGAAGCAACAAAGAGGCACTTCCAGGGTCTGTCTTCCACTCTCCTCTCGCGTTTTGATGCCTCATTTGCATTGCAAACGGGCGTGCACAAAAAGGGTCCCCGCTGGCTGAGATGTCAGGAGGCATTTGTATTCCACTTCACTTTTATGAAGAAGCCACAATAACTCTGGCTCACATTTAGTGTCTTTGAAGGCAGATTTCCTACACGTGGGACTCCACTGGCCAGTCTAGGCTTCCTGAATTCATAACACACCCGAACAGCAGGCGCAGGGCCAGGCCTTTTTGGAGGCCACACTGTAGGGGTATCAGGTACATCTAATGTTGAAGCCAGCTCTCCTTTGTGAACAGACATGGTGCCTGGATGATTTCATAACTTTGATTTTGATGTGGCTTCAAAATGATGTGAATGGAATCAGCCACAATTTATTAGCCAGCAAAAGCTAGAGATTTCAGAGTTGATGGAAACAAGTAAGAATGAAGTACAGCACTGGTGGATGTGGGGTGTCTTGCTCAGAGTGAGATTTAATAATCTGGAAATATTCACAAGATAGTACATAAAAGAGTCAGACTACGTAAAACCATGCACAGGGCAACCGCATTTCCTCAAGCAAATGCATCTGTCTAAGCGCGTGTGGTCAACGTGTTTGTGCACTTGTATGTGCAGACATCTAAAAGACCCTCAGGAGACGCACACCAGAACGTTGCACAACAGTTAGGATGTGGCAGATGCGGCCCACTTAACCACGCTGTCTCGCTTTTCTACCATGAATATATGTGACTGGGATAATTGTTTAAAGTTGTGTTGTAAAGGCACATCTGGCAGGGGTCTTATAAACAAGCATTAAAAGCCCACAGTTGCACAGCTTTTTCGTGCTTGTGTTTTGCCATTGTGGTTGTTTCACAAAGGGAGGACGAGGAGAGGTGCACGTGGTGTTTGGCGTCTCCCTGCAGTACTGCAGTGTACCGGTGCGACATGGGATACCCAATGTCTGATGACACCACATTACCCACATAAGGGATTGTCCTCTGGGTCCTCGTTCTTGCTTCACTAACCCTAAATAAACCCACAAGATAATAGGCGACTGGTACTAGGGCACACAATTCCTCCATAATCAGGCTTTTATACTCAGTCCAGGTAGCGATATGCCCATTACTCAGTTCCTAGAAACCACTGAATCACAGTGCTCCTGCGGACCACCTCTCAGCCCCAGTCACTGGGATCCCCACTGAAGCCAAGACGCTGTTTTGTACTCTCCCTACTTACTGGTTCTTAAGTGGCTTTACCTGCCCCCATTCAACCTATTGGCTCTATCCTAAGCCTCTCAGGACTAAAAAGGGAAAAAAATCCTGAAGCGACCTTCTCTCTCAGCTGCACTCACCATAATGGAGATACACACCATAATCACTACCCGTGTGATTCTTAGATATGGACTTTTGGTGTCAGATAGTCTCAGTCGGTTAGCTTTAGCTTCATCTTTTATGTCACAATAACCCTAACAGAGCAGTAATATTAGCCTCCATTTTACAGAAAACGAATGCTGGAAACTGAATTCACATTTCCCTGACTCTGGGGTCTATGGCTTAGTTTTTGTTTGTTTGTTTGGTTTATTCCCACTGTTCCTACAAGCACATAACTCTCTGTGATGTGCACATTTTAAGAACTTACGTTACCAAGTTGTCTGAGGCAATAGTGGTTTTCAGCCCCAGCAGACTCTTCCAGCAAACAGGCAAGATTCTTTCCTCTTACACTGTCCTTCCCTCCTACTTTCCACAGATATGCTACAGCCTCACACATGCATGCACAGTCTTCATGAAATAATTGCTTGCATTTAACAGAGCAGCATGGGAACTGAGGAGAGCCTGTGCCAGGTAAGAGCTTAGGTGGCCACTCTGGTCCACTATGAAGTGCCGAGATCTCCTAGAATCTGAGTTGAGGCCACCCCCTTTTCCCTGGGATGGCTGCTAAAGAACTCCTCATCTTCCCTAATTCTTGCAAAGGCAGCTGGACATTCCACAGAGAGCTGGGAGTGTGGCCATGTTTAAGAGAACCCAGAGAACATGAGCGACTTGGCTTCCCTGATTCTACATACCTTAGTCTCTTGGGACAATGAATTTTGATAGAACACCGTACACGACCCACACACCACGTGTGACTGTGACTTATCTGTGGCTGCTGGCCACGGCTGCCATTCTGCAGTACCCAACGTGGCCTGTGGAGGACAAGGCAGTCAGGAGCCCTGACCCTGGAGGACAGAGCAGGGGGCAGAGAAGGTGCGGGGGGGGGGGGGCCCGGGGGACACAAATTCCTCAGGTGAAGAGTGGGGGTGTGCACAGATGATTGTGTGGACACACCCTGCCCTGGTCCTGCCTTAGACTGAATCCGGTGAGATTTGTGATACTTAATATCAAGCTCAACATCCAAATGGTCGCCTCAGCAGCTGCCCCCTGCCACCAGGTTTGCTTGTATAAACAAGTCATGTCCCACTGGAAGGAGGAGTGAGCTAACAGGCCATTGTCAGACAGCAATTACTGTAATGAGGGAAAGCTAAGGGCTGAGGAGGCTGATCCAGCTGCACCTTCGATAAAGCGTAATAAAGGTGCCACCGAGAAGCCAGCCAGAGTTAATTCGCACTTTTCTCCACAGGCCTGACGGTGCCTACCCCACGACTGCCCTCAGAACTAAACCGGGATAGTCACTCGTGCTAGTTACTCAGCCCCCGCTCCGATCCCAATGCTGGTTACAGACTGTCAAAGGCTAAGCCCAGGGACTCTTCCGGCCCTGTCACAGAGAGGAAAAGTCTGGACACGAAAATCTTCCCGACTGGTTCTCACCGTGACCTTTCAGAGACAGTAACTCTGATCAGCTGAAACGAACCCCACCCCTGCCTCTGCGGCTTCCCCATCTCCTCCTCCTTGTCTCCGAAGCTCCCCAGCCCCAGGTACTTGTCCTTGCTTTCCTTCCTGCTATCGGTGAAACTTTAGCACAAATAAGTTCGTAACAAAGCAAAAGGTTCTACACTGTGTTGTGATGCCATTTGTACAACATGCTGGAAAGGGCAAAGTTACAGGGACGGAGGGTAGATCAGTGGTTGTCAGGGCGAGGCTGAAAGAGCTGACCGGAAAGGGTGGCGGGACAGCATTTGAGGGACAGTAGTGGTCCTCTAGGCGTGACTGCAGGGGCAGGTAGACAGCTATGTGGTGCACGTGCCAAAACCTGCAGGCCTGCACACCACAAATAGTCTACTTTGCTGTATTTTACTGCGGGAACATTAGAAAGAAACCTAAACAGACCTTGCTCTTGCTCTTTTTGACAATTTTTTGTTAATTTGTCTTTATTACTAGGAATTCCTAAGATATCTTTCTCCGACAAAGAACACCTCTGGAATGCTAACTGAATGAGGGGCAAGAGAACACTTGCCGGTGTCACTAATTTGTAATAAACGTCCTGTATCTATTGCTTTTGAAATAATTAAGCAGGTGTGCATTTCTTTCCATGGGAATGTTAAACTGGGGTCCACAACAGCAGAGCATACCAAAGACGGGAACAATTTTTCAGTGAGATCAGTAGAGTCCTAATCTGCATGTCGCCAAAATACTTGGCTGCAAAGCGGAAAGTTCAGTCAGCTACCCAGCTGTTTTGTCTCTGTGTGTCCCCCCTAGACTCTGCGACTGTTCTGAGGCAGGTGCAGCTGGTGCCAGAAGACGCCATCACAGTTGGCAGCTTTCCCCAGTAACACAAGCTCTCTGTACTTCCTGAGCTCTCTGCCCTCCGCAGGTCCAGACTAAAGTTCTTTGTCGTCTCATCTCAAGAAGCAGTTGCTTAAAAAAGACAAATCAGAGCCTTTATGATGAGTTATAATATGCATCTTTCTTCTCTCCTGGGGTGGGGCAGTATTAGCAACTCCTCAGAAAGGCTTATGTGAAAAGGCAACCTCAATATCACAAAGGTCATTCATTATCACAAGAAACTAAAAACTTAACATTTCCAGATAATCACACAAGAACTGATAGACAGCTTTGCATTCATTTGTAATGTTAAGTACTTAATCAACAAGTTAAATATTCTTCAAGTTCACAAGTCTGATAACATCTGAGTAGTTTTCTAACATGTAAGTGAGAGTTGTCTGATTAGGGCTGACAGATGTGAAAGCAAGGTTTATCCACACACTTTTTTTTTTGCTTATAGGGAATATGATAATACGATAAAATGAGACCTTAAGATGCTTGCGTGCTCACCCTCATGAAATCATGTGCATACCTTTGTCGCAAAGGCAAAGGGGGAGAGTCTCAGAGGTGAATGTATGTGTGGCTCACCTGGGGAGTAGAGGGGGGTGTTCTAGAGGTAAACCCTTAAACTCACAGACTGGGACACCAGTAGCTTTAAGGGTGAATCTGACCAGCTTTGCTTCATAATAAGGACAAGAGAACACTCACAGTTAAGAAAAAAAAACTTGGAGTTTATTGCAAAGAACCAAAAAAACTTGTATTGGGTCTGAAGTAGGAAAATAATAAGAAACCAAGATAGCTCTGCAGAACAGCAGTTTAATCTGTCTTTCTTCAGCCTGATAATCCCAGCACTTCAGAGGCTGAAGCAGGAAAATCACTGAAAGTCTGAGGCCAGCTTGGGCTACATACTGAGTTCAAAGACAACTTGAAATACAGAACAAGTCCCTGTCAAAAACAAAACAAAACAAAACAAAACAAAACAAAACAAAAGCCTCCTTGTTTTATATGCCTCATAAGTTTAATTTGTTCCTGACTCATCATGACTTCTCTGGTTTTCTCCTACTCTGGCCTAAACCATTGCAAAGTTGCTGGTTCACACCAGTGTTTTCTAGTTAAAAACTCAGATTGGGTCTACTCTTTTTTGCATGCCAGGCCCTGTAAATCACCACTGTAGCCTATGCATTGACAGCGTGCCAAGCTGCCAGTGTCAATTCAAATAGCCTTCTTGCCAGCTGGGGCTCTTTGTGGGCAGTTTCCCACAGGGAGAACAGCAAGACTGTGGGATGGGATTGCTGTGCCCTAACAATCAAGTGTCCTCTGTAACAGGGGTTTCGAACTCTGCCGCCTGTGGCAGCCAGGCCCACAGGAGCACAAGTGAGTTAAACTGGTCTGATCAGCAGCATAGACGGCTAAGTCGGCAAGACTTTGGGGGACTTGAAAACATAGCCTAGAATAAAGAGGGCAAGAAAATTAGCTCTGGTTGGTTGGTTGACAAGAAAAGGAGGCCAAGTACACACAGATCATCCAACTTTTCAGTGGAAGCCGGAAATCGAATCTTTTATGTTGGTTCTCTGAAATGTTAGGGTTGGCTCAGACTTTTTGAACAGGTGGGCCTGTCAAAATATCCCATTGCCTCCTCCACCCTTCAGTCATCTGGATAAGACTCCATGCTTTGCCTCTCCGAAACACACAGCAGGGAAGGAGACAGCACCAGCTTTAAAGGAAGCCAGGGCTGGTCACCTACAATTCCTCCATGATGGCAGGAATTGGATTCAATCCCTACCATAAATAAATAACATAACACAGCGCAGCATCCAGTTCTTTCACGGTGATGGAATGGGGGATAACCACAGTGGTAGTGCATGCTTAGTATATGCAAGGCCTTGGGTTCAGTCCCTACCATAAATACATAACACAGCTTGGCATTAAATTCCTTCATGTATTGGAATCTAAATCTGTCTCCCCACAGCCTGTCCCTTATAATATGAAGAACAAGAGTCAAAAACCTCTTCCCCCCCCCAGCAGCCGTGCGCACACTTGACGAGAACTCCCACAGCACAGCACACCTCCTCTTCTCACTCCACTGCTGCAGAAGTGCTTCCTGAGGTCTGCTCTCTTCACTGTCCTGGAACCCTGGCGGTTTATGTCTCACCTGGATTACAGTGGTTAGAGTCTGTCTTAGTCTGTGCGGGCTGCTACAGTAAAATACTTTAGGCTCAGTCATTTATCAAAAACAGTTCTCACGGCTCTGAAGGCCTGAAAGTCCAAAGACGCCAGGAGCTCTGGGGTCTGGAGAGGACTCTGCCTGCTTCATAGATGGTACTTCTTGCTCAGTCTTCACAAGTGAAAAGAGCCAGGCAGGTGCCTTTAGAATCACTTCTATAAGGCCACTAACTTCATTTGTGAGGGCAGAATCCATACAACCTCATCATTCTCCAAGAGACGCCATCTCTAAATACTGCCACCACAATGAGCTGTGGAGGGACACGTTCAGACCACGGCATTTGCTGAGGATCTGAGTACAGAGTGAGTACAGGATTTCTCCAACTTAAGATAGTGAACTTCTACTGATATAAAATTTTTATTTTAGATGGCAAGTTTATACCACTGATTATACTGCATTAATATAAACCAGCCTTGTTTTTAAATCTTTGCTTTTATGAAATTGGGCTCCTAAGGCCTCAGTAAATGCACTGCCCCTGTCAAATCCCATCTGCAGGGTTTACTCAACCCATCTGCGTCTCCTCCAGGCCCCTCTGCTCTTGTTGCTGAAGCCCAACACACTGACACCCTAAAGCTCACCTCTGCTCTCTGAAGTGTTCTGGTATTTCCTCCTTTGCTTTATCTAATCCTGGATGGGCTGGGGATGTAGCTCAGCGGCATAAGTGCTTGCCTGGCAAGACTGAGGCCATGAGTTCAATTCCCAATACCAAGAAAAAAAAAATCTAGTCCTGGAATTTTCTTTTTTCCTTGGGATACTTGAAATTTATAGCTGTAAACTCCAGGGCATGTATCTAAATATGCTCTGTACTCTCCTTCCTAGCTGTTGCAGAACATGAGACAAGCAGACCATTTTCTCCTCGGTTCCTCTTCATTCTGCACCTCCAATCAACAGTTCTTTGTTGAACAGAATTAGGTCCCAGCAATAGTTTCCATCCTTGCTCCTTCTGGCTTCTGGGAATTAAAAGGGTCAGCATGATCTGTTTCCAGCTATAATGGAGCAGATGATATCAGATTAATTTCCCACTGAGAACAACTACGAAGGCTGGTACAACACAAGGCCAACTGTTGGAAGGCATTCGGAAGCAGCCAAGGCACCCAGGGCCCCAGAGGGGCCAAGATCCCAAAGGCACAGGAAACACATCGAAACATGGCTTGTATTTACCACACAATTTGCCCTTGAGGCACTGCTGACTTTGGGTTGAGCGCATACAGATCTAGCACTACAGATTGGTTCCTGGGGACAGAGACTAGTGAGCACAGTGTTTAGGGAATTTTAGGATCAGTTTCTGTGGGAGGGAGAGCTGGGAATCTTGTTGTGGGCCCAGCCTCTGCCAACCCCACAGGAGGAAGATCTGGGGTTTGATGAAACCTGTGGAATTCTCGTGAGTCACTATACAGAAGCTGGTCTTTATACTTCCAAAGTGAGAAAGAGCTGGGTGCAGTCTGCTCTTGGGAAGGAGGCAGAACCGTGGTCAGTAGTTTTCTTCAGCAGAGGAAATCCCCAAAGAGAATTGACAATTGGCCATCCTTGGGAGTTGGGGACTGGGTTATTGTTTCCTAAAGGGAGACCTAGTATCATAACAGCACCACACCTCGGGCTGAGCACCAGAATTCAGTGTTAAGGTTTACATCTGGGGTGCCCCCTTCAAAGCTTTGTGTGTCTGGAAGGCGACATTCAGCAGCGGAGCCGATGCATGACAGCTGACCTGCCCTCAGGAGGTGGGCTTGGCTGGGGGTGGATCCCTGCAGCACGGCCTGTGTCTCTGTCTCCGAGTCGTCACTTTTCTCTGCTTCCTGGCTGACATGACACCAGGAGCGCTCCCAAACCCCGGCCCTCCTGCCCTTTCTACCTTAAAGCTGAATACTCTAAAAGCTGTGGGCTAAAGTAAACCTCTCCTGCCTTAAATTGTGGGTGTGGTTTGTTTTGTCTCAGTGACAAGAATATGACTAAGACATTACAATTCTAGACAAATAAAACAGACGGGTGAGAGGAAGAGAGAGCGGGAATTGACTCAGGAGATTACTGAGGTCAAGAAACCCCATAATCTTCTGCCTTTAAATAGGGACCCAGGAGAGCGGTCTTTTGAAATAAGAGCAGGACTGGATGGGGAGAGAGAACTACTCCAGTGGTACAAGCCCTGCTGAAGTCCAAAGGCCTGAGGACCGGGCGCACCGGTATCTGGGGGCAGAAGACCGGCGGCGCAGCTCGAGCACAGAGCCCTTCCTCTGCCCGCGCTCACCTCTCCTGCACGTCACCCCGGCTGCCTTCTGCCGCGTGCTGTCATTGCTTAAGTGCCGTATTGTTCCTTATGTCTGTTATTGTGTTTTTCATTTCCTTGGTAAAATTCTCCATTTTATCCATTCTTCCTTATAAATTCCAGTTCTCTCATTAAATACTCCAACTAATCTATTATTTTCTTAAACTATTGATCATAGTTATTTAAAATTCCTTATCTGTTAACACTAATATCTAGATCGCCTCTGTTGATTTCTTCTTGCCCTGCTTCTGCCTTGTGTTCCATTCCAGGTCTCAGTAGATGGGGTCATGGCCTCCCACATGAGGACAAATCGTTTTCACTCAATTTTCTGATTCAAATGCTAAACTCTTTCAGAAATACTCACACAATGGGGATATAGCTCAGTGGCACAGTGTCTGCCTGGTAAGCACAATGCCCTGAGTTCAATTCCTGGTACAAAGAAAACCCCAAACCAGAAATACCCTCACCTACATACACAGAAATAATGTTTTAGTGGCTCACCATGCCTCCCTTAGCACAAACACAAATTTAACTGTCACAGAAACCAAATAGAAGCCAGTCACAAAAAGATTAAAGTCAAGTCAGCAGTAGTTTTAGGGTGCCTGAAAGACACAAATTAAAATTCAAAGTGTGCTAAGAAGGAAAGACCCTGGCAAACACCCAAGTTTTTAGTTGAGATTCTGGAAATCTACCAACTAGGGATAAGAGAAAAACATAAAATAGATAACCAGCTTTTGCTCAGATCAAGTAATCAGCAAACACTACAGAAAGTAGAAATCAACAAAGGTGATCTAAATGTCAGAGTTTACAGATAGGGAGTTTTAAATAACTATGATCAACAGTTCAGTATGACTTCTGGGAAGATTGTGAAGTGGTGAAGAGCACAGAAACAGCCTCTCAGAGGTTTGGTGTCCAGACACTGGAATATAGCAACATGAGGAATAGAGGAAGGAGGCAAGTAGATCCTGGGACCCAGAAAGGGTCTGAAGCAAGAAGTGAAGCCCTTGGGGAGAGCAAAGAGAGATATTTCAACAAAGAAGGAGGGGGCAGACAGACCCTTTTCCCTCATCCCAGACTCACTGTATAGGAGGTGCAGCTCAAACCTCCAGATGCATAAGGACTACTGGTCACTGCAGAGATCTCCAAGGAGAAACGCACCAATGGAATGGAGCAGTGAGTGCAACAGGCTGCAGTGGTTGGTCAGTTGCTTGGGATCAGACACCCCCTAGGAGAGGGTGATTGGCCAGTTACGGTCTTTGACAGGAACTAACCAAGCGTAGAACTCAGAGCAGCTGCAGGCCAGCTCCACCCAGCAGGTCTCAGAGTCAGCATAGGGCAGAACCAAGTCCAACACAGCAGGAAGTCAAGGAGCCAAGTAAAGCTGGCAGGAGGTACATGGACAAACAAATTCAGCTGGCTGAACAGATTGGGTTCCACCCTTAGAGCCAGAAACAAGCCCAAACTTTAGTGGAACTACGGCTTGCTGGAATTATCTACTATACCATGGTAAATGTATGGCTGGCTGGCTGGCAGGGATTAATCAGAATGGATCTGAGATCTGTTTGCCCACTCTGTCTACCAGTGAGAGCAGAGGCACACCCTGAATTGGACATTTTCTTTTCTTCTTTTCTTCTTCTTCTTTTCATTTGTTTTGTTTTCTTTTTTCTTGATTATTTGTTCTGGGTTTTATATGCACATGAACATATTTCTGGTTTTTTGTTATTGTTGTTCTGTTCTGTTACTGCTTCTATTTCTTCCTTCTCTCTTTCCCGCCTTTGTCATCAATTTCTGAAAGTGCTCATAATCTTGCTTTGCCCAACAGCCCTGCTTCTAATCTCTTCCTCTTCTTCTATTTCTCTAATTTTCCTCCTAACACCTTTTAAATTTTCTCACCTGAGGGTAAAATCACCATTTTGAGGTTATATTTACTCTACAATTTTCTGGTTTGTTTTAGACTTTGTTATATATAACCACAAATCTAGTGCATATGGTCAAACTCATAGTTACCACACTTGGCCATTTTCTTTTTTTTTTTTTTTTTTTTTTTTTT